>WEKY01040948.1:15990-27778 GCA_013390045.1 Picathartes gymnocephalus
TCCCAGTTTGCTGCTTTCCAAGAATCCTGCTGGGGCACTGGAATCAACTGCTCCAAGGAGGTTTGTGAAGCAAAACCTCTTTTCCGTTTTGTTTTCCCCTGCTGCCTGAACCACCATAGCACGTGCTCCCTGCCGGCTGTGACCATCACTGCACTGAGGGGGGAAAGTGCCTTCAGGCCAGGGGGTCGGGACCGGGTTCTTGGTTCTGTTTGTTGTTAGTGCCATAAGAGTTGTTGTTTGTTTGCTCTGTTATAAATCCTAGTAAAGAACTGTTATTCCTACTCCCATATCTTTGCCTGAGAACCCCTTAATTTCAAAATTACAATAATTCGGAGGGGAGGGGCTCACATTCTTCATTCCAAGGGAGGCTCCTGCCTTCCCTAGCAGAAACCTGTCCTTCAAGCCAGGACAAAGTGATCCCAGGTAATTTTTTTTTTCCGTTGCCAGGTATTTTCTAAAAGATATATGTATGATAAAAGAGAGCAATAATCACACAAAAGTCCCATATCACAGACTTAGAAATGAGCATGCCCCTGTCCTTTTTTTAACATCAGGAAATCTGAAAAAAATATAACCATACAAACCTATCTGAGGAAAGATAGTAAACTTTTCACACCAACAGACTCAAAGGCCTATTAAAATTAAGTTGCTCTTACTCAGCTGTCACTATCCATATTGCACAGTGAAGAAATTGAAGTAAAATATGAGTTGTGTATGGAGTTTCATAATGGCATTAAGGAAGAAAGAAAAACCAACATTCAGAACTTACGCATCTCAACCCCTACTCCACCAGAGCATTCTGCCCATCTCATCTTACCACAGAAGGGACAAAGATCTTTACTGTATATTAAAATACTTTTTAAAATTACGCACATAAGAAATCTGAACTAAATATCATGAATATTTAGTATCTATGATATTCAGTAGAAAGTAAATAATTGTTGTTACCTTCAATGAGCCCCATGAGAATCACAGCCTGTGTGGATAAAATAGGAGTATATAACATTCAGAATGAATTCCTGGTTTGTTAATATACATAATGATTAGTCATAACCACATATAACTATTTTGCAAGGTAGTAACACTAATAAAATTAAAGTAATTTCTGCAGTGTGTCATTTAAATAGGAAAAACCCCTTTTTGTACCACATGAATAACAGAGAAATTTCTTTTTCAAAGTTCATAGTAGGTTTTTTTAAAACCAACCTGCTTCTTTTTTCACAATGATAGATTTTTCCCTATGTAACATATTTGCCTAATTAATAACAAGGAGCATTGTGTGAGTCTATGAAAAAACCATTACACAATTCCTCTGAAATCCTCTACATTGGATTTTATATTTTCTATTTAAATTTTACATCCCACTGTGAGCTAAGCTATGGCTGCTTGCAAATATCTCTAAAGAATCCTGACTGGAACTCATCATTACCCTAAGTCCACGTTTCAGGGAGGAATAATTCAATCATTTTATATTTTGTAGAGCTCTGGATCAATTCAAACATGTAATATGAACAATTGAAGGATTCTTCCTTCAATTAAGAAGAAAGAAACTTAACTTACAACATTTCTTATACTACCACTGAAGAAATAGAAGTGTATGTGGGCTTAGATAAAAGAAATTCTCATCTGTTTCCTCTCATGCTTCAAACCAGAAGACACAAGCCTTAGTAAGGGAGGCATAAATAGAGAAAAGTTATCGGTACTGTGTTAAAAAAAATATTTTTTCTTCTGATAGGATGATGATAAATTAGAGCCCTGTCCCCAAGCCTTGTTCTTCTCACTTTGTAGTGACTGTGAACATTTTCCTCCACACAGCGCTTATAAAGTTATCTACTGATGACTCAAAAACCAACCTGTTACACCAACTTATCTCCTATACCTGGTTAATATCTCTCCTTAGGTGTGCTGCTGTCACTTTAAACACGAGTCTCCCATCTTCACATTCAAATTTTCTACCCTTTTTCCCATCATTATTACAACTATTATTATCTTAATCTTTCAAGACTATAGACTATATTTTTTCTTCACTCTCCCCTCATTAGTTATCCAAAAATATCTCTCTAGTACCTAACATTTTATTTCCATACACATTTCAGCTAGCACTGACATTCACCAACTCATCACTTCTATTAATAGGCCCTTGTTCTGGCCCTGAGCTATTCTCTCACCAATCCTTTCTGTCTCAGTGACAATTTTTATGCAAGGACATTATTGTCAAACCACATGGCTTTGAATGTGTTTGGTCAGACTTTCTCTGCTGCTATTTCAAAATTTAGATTAAGAACTCTGTCATAAAATTTTTGAAAACACTGTGTTTAGTCTGCTTTCCTGAGCCCAATTCCTCACCATCCAATCCACCACAGGTTGTCCACATATTCTTTAAATCCCTTTTGTTAGGTTCCTCCATCAAAGGCCTCCTTTGTTAACACCTACCTTCAGCCTACATAAAACCGGCCAGGTGATTCATTCTGACAAGTATATGGACTTATATCCAGCTACACTTACTCACATCCATGTGCAATCTGACATGGCTGCTGAGGTGGTTTATATCAGGAATGCAACCTGAGCTATATGAAGTTCAACATGGCAGAAAAAAGAAAAAGAAAGTATTATATATACTGCTCTTTTTAGCTCATTTACAGTACATTCATACCAGTTGTAGTAATTATAGTATTTTTCCACTCTTGTACCCATGGTTTACATGTTCATATATGATGCATGACAGAATTTCATTGCTTCTGAACTACTGAAATACTGTATTATAAACTAGGTGCAGCTAATAAGTAATGCCTATGATCACTGGGTAATGTAGTTAAAGGACTATTTCGTCTGACTAGCTACAACTCTGCCTGCTACATCTGATACTCATGCTCAGCTTAACAAATAGATTTCTATTAATGGTATTCTCAATTATTTTTTTCCTAAATGCTGTTCTGCAGTGGAGATACTTGATATTGTTCCTACACTTGCATCTGTTCACCTGATCAGATTTGAGACAAGAACTGTGTCTCACTTGTTTTCTAAATGAGCCCCATACACATTATATGCGTCAAAATTAGGTCATTCATCAATAAAGGGTTCTGCTATTCCAGTACTCTAGGATTTTATACAAGAATTAGACTGAATACTATTGTTTGCTACCCTATATATTGTTTGGAGTATTTTCCAGATGATAGATCAAATACAGAGAAACTCAAAATATGAACATGACATCTACCAAACATGCACAATTCCCTAATTATATGAAAAGATTTAGAGCTTGCTACACTGTGGGAATAATTCAGTTCAATTTTTATCATTGGGATAGTTGTATGATCCCATCTAAACAAAGTCTTGTTCAGACTGCTCAGTATGATTGACTGTGTACAGAAATTACGTGGATCAGAACTAGATAGTTCCAGAACAGAACTACCATACTTTTTCAGATGTTTCTCAACCCATTACACAACCTTAAGAAGGTAGCTTGGAGAAAGGCAGAAATTACGTTATCATGCTGTCAGCACCTCAGCAATCTCCACCGCAGAACTATGTAGTTTCAGTTTGTTTTTTAAAAATATATTGAAAAGCCTACATTGAAATGTAGAGCGAATTTCTATAACAAAGCAAAAGAAATAACTGTACAATTTATAAATGAAGATGTAAAGGACATTTCCTGCAGCTGATACAGATATCATATTAAATTTTAAAGGGCCTACTGCTGAATGTGAATTATGAGTATTAAGTGACCGGAGCATGGAAAATGCCCTTAACCAATCTATGAAATGGCTTTTCTCTCCAGATCATGAAGAAATGTACACTGAAAGAGCTGTGTATCATGCAGCTGAAAAAGAAAGAAATGGGACAAAAAAAAAAATGGACTAGTAGTTTCTTTTACCATAAACTTTCCTGAATATGCTTTAGAGAAATAGAGACAGCTACAACACAGGAGAACAAGGACAAGTGTGGGTGGGTGTTCAACTGCGCAAAAATTCAGTCCCTTTAAGAAGCTATGAGCTTGATGTGCAGCTGAAGTACATCAGCAAGGAGAGAAATCCAATCTCCTTAGAGATTATTTATGACAAAGTACACCTAACTGAGGCCCAATTTGTTTGTGGAATTGTAGTCATTCCATTGCATCAAACAACAAATGAATCTGCCTTGTAGAGGATTCGTTCAGGGTATAAAAGAAAACAAAGATAGAAACAGATACAACACTTCATTTACACTCCGATTTACAGGCTAACTTACAGAAATGATTGATAAAGCAATTTTTGAAAGCAGAGAACTCTCTGAAAGTGAAGGCCTTTGAATCACATTTAAATTTCTTCCTCTGTAAAGTGAGCAGCTTTTATTTCAGATTTATTAATGTATCCTCATTGGCTTAAAATCCATACTTTGCCTCATTATATTACTGTTTCCCAATTTACTTTACATGTTTAAATTGCAAATTTTGTTAAACTCAGAGAACTAGCATGATTATTTTTTTATATAAAAGTAAAACACACTCTAAGATTAAATTTTTTAAAGTACCAGAGCAAAGTGTGTGCCAGCAGCTTCCTGTGGGCAAGGATATAAGAAGCAGTGGTAGCTTCCACAGGGCACAGTCTGGTAGCCAGGGCTTTTCCCACTATCTCTGGCCAGGGAACAGGGCAGGGCAGCCCTTGCATCAAAACAGCTCCCTGGAAAGGTGCTTTTCTAGTTATTCATATTTAACTTTTATTATATGTGTTATTTTAAAGCAGTCTATCTGAAAGTCCTTGCATTTTAAATTGGATTTACTGTGAAAACATTAAAATCATGTAACATTAGCTAACATATTAATCAATATTTTACCACTTGGCTTGATTTTATTCAAGATTAACTTCAAGTACATTCACTGAAAATTAAAAACGGGAAAGGAATTTTGGTCACTAATTACAATTGTGGGTCAATTTTTGCTTCTTGTCTTGTCCATACCTACAGCAAGACTTTTCATCTCTCCATGCAAAGATCGTATGAGCATAAACCCAGTCAAAAAAGAGCACACATCAAATCATAAACAAAAATATTCAGGGACAGACTGGACAATATTATGAGAGGCATTGCCTCAGACTTGAAATTAGAGTAGGAAAAACCTGAAATTGTTCAGACATTGTAACCAGTTGTTCCAGATAAACTCCACAGGACTACAGAAAATGAGGAGAGAAAATAGCCATTGTTCACCAATTAAATGGAAAGGCATAAATTCAAGTTCTTAAATACTACCAAAAATGGCAAAGCAACAGTGCTTTTGAAAAGTGACATTTGCTTTTCAGATACTGAAAAAATACTTCTTGAATTAAAAAAAAAAAAAAAAAAATCTACTGAGAATACAATTCAATAGATATTCAATAGATATTTCCAAGCAGAAGAGACAACAGCTATTACAAACATTCAAATAGAAGAAAGGCAAAAGGCCAAAACTAGAGAACTAAACAATTTAAAGAATATGTATCTGAAATGGGATAAATTAGCACCCACTGAAGAGTAGTGCAGAATTATTTACAAAACAAATCCATCAACAAAACATCAAAAGGGAGTAACCAGACTGCTTGTCCAAAAGCTGAAGATAAAAAGAAGAGCCTTTATCAAGCATTAAAAAAATTTCTATAACAGAATTACAAGAGGTGCATTGTATTTTTAATTGAGAATTTCAAAACTTTAAAAGACATAGAAAGATAACTGAACTTTGCAAAAGGGAGGCAATTTTCCATGCTAATGAAACAACAATAAAAGTGGAAAATTGTATGGAAAGAATGCAGTTAAATGAAGCCAAAGTAGAGAGATGGAACTCCTAAGACCGACATAAGTTGCATATGAGAAACATATATCTATGTTTGTAAGTAGCTACCTAACATCTTATTTTTATGCTTTGAAAAATATCTGCTTTATATACTAGGCAAATAAAATCAGTAGTACTAACACCACTAAACAAAGTGCAAAAGTATGTAAAATGGAGCAGCTAATGTCAGAACAGGTAAAGGAGCAAAGAACCTGACCACCAATTTTAGTAACACTACAAAAGATGGTTTAACTTAACAGTTTCTTGCTTCACCAATTATTCAAAATCTTTTGACTCTGTGATTATTGTAAGAAATTATGCATGAAATGGAATTTCCTAGACACACCATAGACTGATAAGCAATATATATCTATATTAGCTGAAGCAAAAATGTCAATAGATGTGTCAGAGCAGTTTACATCGAGGAATGTATTCATCAAAAAATGTGTACAATTGCCTTTGGTTTAAATATATGTCTAATTAATAATGTGCGACCCACTGAAGGATTTCAGTCAAAGAATGAAACTTAAAGTTGTCAGACACTACACTATAGTATATAATTTACATGACTGCTGAAGAAATGAAACCTTGTTTAGGGTTTAGATTTAGCTCTAATAGGACATTTTCAAAAAAGCTCTGTTTTAAAATGTGTAGAAACTTAGTGTATATTGTTCTGAATCTTCCTACTATACACATTGATTTTAATATTTGAAATATAATATTTCCTTCTGGAGAAAATTTCCAGCACTCAGCTGAATAACTGTGTTACACAATGGGTGAGCAACTGGTTCACGGGTCGGGCACAAGGGGTTACAGTGAAGAGTGTGACATCAGGCTGGTGACCTGTCACTAGCGGGGGTCCACAGGGCTCCATCCTTGGCCGTGTGCTCTTCAACATCTTCGTAAAAGATTTGGACACAGTATTGGAAGGGATACTGAGCAAGTTTGCAGATATAAAACTATGAGAGGATGGTCAAAAGAGGGCCACAAAGATGGCGAAGGGACTTGAGGAGAAGCCGTATGAGGAATGGCTGAGGGCACTTGGTCTGTTCAGCCTGAAGAAGAGACTGAGGGAAAACCTCATTGCATTTACAACTTCCTCAAAGGTAAGCAAGGGGGAGGCAGGTACCAATCTTTTACTTGCTTTCCCTTTCACTGGTCACTTTCCCTGACCACTGATAAGATCTAAGGAAATAGCATGAAGCTACAGTCATACAATTCTGTTTCTGATGCATGTTCATCTAACCCAGAAAAGCCTTTTACTCCATTTGTCACTTAACTTTCACCAGGATTCTTTGCTCTTAGGCTGCATTTATGACACACCTAATTCATTGTCCTTAGCACTTCTTTTTTCCTTGGTGCATTAAATGTGTCAGTTCTGAGCTATTTCCCAAGGAAGTTCATTTCTAGCCATAATTTGCAGATTCAAATCAGTCTCTGAACTGCTAATATCAGGATTTATTTTAGCTTTGGTAGCACTTATACAGCTGACATAATACAACAGAAGAATATAAATTATGTCACAAATAAAACTTTGCAGTGTGTAACATCTTTCAGTAACCTTAACTTAAAAAAACATGAATGCAAAAATAACATAGTTCTAACAAAAATCCCACAATCAGCAGTAATTAACAGATCTGGAATAATTTAAACAGATATTACTAAATACAGTTGCTTCCTCTTCCTTTAAGCATAAAGTTATCTTTTCTTGTAGGACTGCTATTTCAGATCAACAACAAATATCTTAACCTGAAATAATATTTAATAAAGCAGGGGTAAGGGGGGATTTAAATGTTGATTTAAATGTTAATTTAAATATTTTCTCTGTAGTTCATATTTGCATTCATTACTGCAGACCAAATGCACGTACAGATGAAATGTACTGCAGCACAGCATTGAACAGGATATTGTCAGATCAGTGTTTCACTGAACTTTCTGACAGACTCTTTTTAGCATCTTTTCAGGTTACAACATTTAGAGGGCTCAGAACATTTACTTACAGGATAGAAAACCTTCTTTTTGGAAACCACAACTTAAAAGACTTTCATTTTCTTCTTCATATCTATTCAGGTTTTAATAGTCATATTAATTGTCCCTTCTATGCAGTTTGAATCAGGAAATATACAGCAAAAAGTACATGAAAAAATGACTACATGACAAAATTCTCTGAAGTTACAGTTATGGAAACAACTTATTGTATGCAAAATAAAACAAATCTGTCTTCATGGAGGACTGTCAGAATACACAGCAACTTACTGACTAAATAAGGGATGAGTCTCACATATTGACACTTTGTTGCAACGACGCAAATCACTCACTATGCTTATCTAGAAATTGGCTAGTTCTGTGTCAATGAGGAGTTCTCATCTCATCTGGTGTTTTCTAAATTTGTTGAGGATTCTACAAATAAGAAGATACATCTTCCATTCAATGAAAAGAAAAAATAATTTAAGTGGCATTTTTTTCAACAGTTTTGTAAAAGAAATATGCTTTAATTATATATGAAAGTTGAAAATTAGTTAATATGTCTGTCTTTCCTACTACCACTTCGCTAACAGTTCTTCTCTAGACACCTCATCTTATTTACAAGAACTGGCAAAAGTAGTTGTAATGTAAGAAAACAGCCTCATTGTAGCCAAAACTGTAGCCCCACATATAAAGAAGGCACCAATGAGTGAGGATAGCTCAGGCCGATGTGAGTACTAAAGCAGTTCTATTGCTGTGAAGCTATCTGAAAAGTTTCCAGAGACTACATAAAGGTTTAAAAACTCTTCTCATGATTACACAAGCATGTCCTAACAAATCTAATTAATACCCACTGAGATGTGCAGCATTCCTTTCACAAAATAAAGTGAAAGGAATTTGCTCACTATAAAAAGCAGTAAATTCATATCAGGTAAAAAAAAAATTAAAAGGCTTGTCATTTTGCAAAATAGGCTGGTTTAAGTTATGTGTAAATTACACATTCGTCTTTCAGAGTGTCCCACTACATGTAATAATGCCAATTTAAATAAGCCAGTGCCTTACCAAACAATAGTTCAGGCAGCACAGATTTCAAAGGGTGAAGAAATATTCAATTTTAATACAATCACAATCTTTTGTCCTACAAAAGCTTGCTCATTCGGGGATTTTTACTGAAGCAATTCTCAAGTTTTTCTATGAGGCAAATTCTTTCAAGTTGTGTATCTCTTTTCCAGCCCAGTGATTAACTTCATTCTAAATTAAAACCTCTTTATGTCTTTTTATGTCAGTCTGTATTATACATTTCCATAAAACACTGAATTAATACAGTGAGAAAAAAAATGCATGAATACTTGTTTTTTAAGATCATCTTCCTGTTATTGAAACTGCGCTTTCCCTCAACTTTTCTAACATATTAAAAATCTTCAAATTTTTAAAATAATGTGAATAAATTGATTGCTTCAGTTGTAATATGCATCAAATCCAAAAAAGACTGAACGGAATATTTCTCTAAAACTCTGGAACAGAAACTACTCCCCAGTTTTCAATTTCTTAAAAATTCTTCATTTGCTCATAAAGCTTTTTCTAAACTTAAAAGAAAATTGAGAAACAAAGAAAAAAAAGAAAAGAAACCAAAAAACAAACAAAAACCAAACCAAACCAAACAAACAAGCGCCAAACAAAACCAACAACACAAAACAAAATAAGACCTGAAAAGCAAAATAAACTCATTTGTGTTTCTTGTCAATTTGCATGATTTGTTTTCCTTAGTTTTCCTCCTGGCACTTAAAAAACTTTGAGATCTGCGTGGCCTACTTTCACTGCCATTTCAGGAAGGATTCATGTCATCTACTTAGGAGGTGTCTATATCTCAGCAAGTTCCCTTATGTTCTATAGCGAATAGAGAGAAACTGGTCACTTTTTTTACCCAATTTATGTAACTTATTTTAGATGTCTGTTTCAAAATAAGATGGTTTACTCACCTGGGAATGCCCATTTATCTCCACTGACTGCAAGGGAGAGAAGTCTAAACAATGAACTTAAATTTACACACATTTATTTGGCCAGATGAAACCCAGGTTTATAGTCCTTCCAGATACAATCTCTATTCCACATGCCCAATGGGCTTTTTGCTTTTAAATCCTGTATAATAGAACCTGGTTTCCTGACAAAGTTCCACTGTGCTACTCCCTGAGCCAGTCACTAGTAATTTGCTTGTAAACTCTGTAAAAGATAGCATTATTCCAACAGTGATATGGTTTGCTTTCTCTTGTCTGTATGTTGTTGATTCTGCTACTACAGCATCATATAGCTTAACTTCCACTAAAATTTGGGCAGATCTAGAGCTAGCCATGTTCCCTCATTTTTTCAGTTTCCTAAATTTGTATAGAACTTGGTGTACTATTGATTCCATGCCTTGGCTTCGGATTTTTTTAACATCCTTTTTAAAGGGAAACCTATTAGGTTTTATTTCCTTTTTAATTAGTTTAATTCTCTGAGCTATACTGCACTTAGGATAATTTTGGTATCTTCCTCTGTAAGGATGTCATCCTAAACACCATTCTGTTCTATATTTCACAGCTCTTCAATTTAAAAATTTTCTTGCAATCTTCTTGACCTTAAGTGTCAACTGGTTTTAGATGAGGTCACTCTCATATAAGTGCCCTGTATTTGGAAAAGTCCTTCACATAATGTTTCTTCCACAAAACATTAAAAACCTTTACATATGAGCTTCTGACTGGCATTTGTTAATCCCTTTGCAGGACACAGATTATCTACTATCCCTCAAAGGACTGACAGACTGTTACTAACAAGCATTTTAAATTAAAATTGCTGTTATGTTGCAATTAACAGAAATAAGTTACTGATATAGCTAAATCACAGTAACCCAAGATGAGGTTGTTCAAGTACACCACAGCTGTCATTTTCTTAACAAATCTTCAACAACACTGGAGTCAAAAAAACAGTTTTAAAACAAACAAATATTTAATTCAAGGCCTAGGAACAAAACAAAAAGGTTTTTCTTGCTTGATTCCCAATAGAAGCACTACAGCCACTTATTGTTTAAAGTATTAATTCTTCAGAGACACATTAAAGACTCCATCAGCATGTAAACCACTTGCACGGTATCATTTGTAGCTTTGCTTGACATTTCGTTTCATACACAAATCCAAGGGACAAAAATGTTCTTTTTGCGTGTTGATATTCTAAATTTGAGGTACATCAGAAATAAACCTGGCATTCTTCCAGTTTATTTCAATATGGTCACACTAGGGAAAATATGCTCAGGTTTTAGCATCCTAGTAATTCTCACAAGAATCAAAGCTATCTCTCCAAATGAATTGTTAGCAACAAAATTCACTACCCAAGGTCAAAAAATATTGGTGACTGCATATGAAAACTTTTTAAGGAAACTCGTGAACAAGGACAGTAACCTTGATATTTTTCATTTACATGCTTTGATAAATCCCTATTTAGAAGATCAGACATTTAGTATTTACCATTACATTATCTGCACAGATATAATAAGCAAACTGCGCTGATTTCAGCCAAGTTGTATGGAGCAAATGATCTGATAGCTTTTTTCCACACTTACAGCATTGTATTTCAAGGCTAATTTATCTGCTTTAATTCTGGTGCTACCTTTCTTGACTACAAAGTGACAAGCGGAAGGAAGGGACTGACTATATTACTTTCTTCCTGAGTAAGTTGCTATCAGGAAGTTTATTAGAGACAACCCTCAGGTTTCCTGGAAAGAAAGCCCAGCTTCCCTGTACTCAACAGTATGGGTCCTGAAGGTATATAATCCTTGTATGTAGAAGTAAGCCTGATAGAATGACTGTGATATTATATATATAACTTTTCAGGCTTATTCCTACCTGAGGCAAGATAGAACTTGGTTATTTATACAATGACAGTTCATCTGTCATACACAATTTTGAAACAAGATAATTAAAGCCCATAAGTAAGGGTGCTAGGTATGCTGGGATTCCAGGTGGACTTTGAAACCTGCCTCAAACTTGTTTCTTTTGTAACCTAGGAATTTCC
>WEKY01040951.1:0-56784 GCA_013390045.1 Picathartes gymnocephalus
TCTAGAGGGGATAATTGCGGGAGATATTTTGCATAACAGGGTGAGATACTAAACTATTAGACAGGATTCTTTCTAATCTGGTGTGTTTGCAGAGGAATGTATTAAACAGAAGTCCTTTAAGGTACATTAAGCTTGACAGTTGTCTTTCCTCCGTTGTGAGTTTGGCACATGTGACTGCTATGAAACAAGGATCCAGCCTGCCACTCTCTTGTTTTAATGCCAGCTCAATNCTTGTTTTAATGCCAGCTCAATCCTGACATTTTCCAGTGTCTAGTGAATTTGAAGTGAGATATTCTGAAGAAGTTTTCCTCTTCCCTCAGTTTTTCAAATGAACTTAATATAGTGTAAACTGAAAGTTTATGATCCCGGAGAGAGATATACCATACAGACTAGCACAGCATAAAAAGTATCAGGATAGGCTTTCCAGCATCCCCCAGTGTCTCAACTCTGAGCCAAAGGGACTATTTCCTAATCAAAAGTCCTCATATTTTTTCATTCTTTGCTCCTTTTTTGATAACAGAAGGCTCAGACAAACAGAAGCAAATAGAAACTCTATTCTGCTGTTCATGCAAGCCTGTTCACAAAATGCCTCCCATAGGCTGCTTTCCACCAGCCCTGCTATTTCATTTAATCCATTCAGTCCTGAATTATCAACTTAGGCAATTAGACAAGGGATGTGGGCTCTGAGGGATAATTGGATGACTTGCGTGCAATAAACTTCTTGCACGCTTTCTTCACTTTTTTCTTTCGGTCTCTTTGCTCATCCCTTTGTTTCTCATCATTAATTTTTTTAATCAAGTTTGCAACACCCTTGTAGTTACAGCAAGATAGTAATGTGACCGAGCAGCAAGAACTTGAACACCTACATTGCAGCTCCTGCTGTTTTATGCCTCTTTAAATTGTTCTGATGTGGTATCAAATGGGAGGCAGCAGTCAAGGCTTCACTTCTGTATCTGCAGCACTGCTGAAGTTGCAGGGTGGGAATAAATGAGCTCAGATATCTTTGCCTAATCTCAGGTGAATCCTGGAAGAGAGCTCATATGGGGGGAAAAAGTATTACAGCAGAATTTAATTGGTTGTATTCTGATGAATTGTATGTGAATTATATCGTAGCCAAGGATCTTAGTGACATACATGAAGGATTGCTGAAATGTGATTATTACCTTTCTTTACCCTCTATAACCATTCATACCACCCTCTTGTCATTTCCAAGTCCACAGTCTGGGAGCTCTTCTAGCCTTGGGCACACAACCTCATTCTCATTCTTAGTCCTCAGCCTGATGCTTCTAACTTTTATTTCCTCCTATTTTGACATATTCCTCTCACATCAACCACTTCCCTCATGTCATCCTTCTTAATATTGTATTTATTTACTGTATAAAACTGCCTTCCTCTGCTCACATGAGTTTAAACTTCTTTTAGTTCCTTTTATTTCCTATACGCTAGCACAATTTGTCAGACTGGATACACAGCGATTTAAAATCACATACAAGTTTTAACATTTCCCTCTAACATTACAATATAATTTTCTTTTATAATAAATACCAGTGAAATATTAATGATCACAATGCTATCAACCATAAAAACCAATAACAACAAAAAGTAAAAATCAGATCTTACACTGCCTAGCTTGAATGCTAGACTGTGTACCCAGCTGCTGAATGTGCAGTAGTCCTTTTCAGTGCTCACCTGTAAGGAATAAAATATTGCAGCCACAGCTTCCAAGACTTGGCTCAGTCTGTAGAAAGAGAGTTTTCTTTCTGGATGTCCACATTCAGCCTCACATGACAAATAGACACCATGTCCTGTAGACCTCCCCTGAAGAGATGCTCAGGTAACACTGACTGGCATAACATGAAATTAGGACAGACTGTGCAGAACCTTGTGAAATGCTGTAGGTTTCTTACAAATGAAAAGCACCCATCAAAAACAAGGTCAAGAGCAGAACAAAAAAATA
Organism: Picathartes gymnocephalus; assembly: GCA_013390045.1. Lineage (NCBI taxonomy): Eukaryota > Metazoa > Chordata > Aves > Passeriformes > Picathartidae > Picathartes > Picathartes gymnocephalus. The sequence goes on from WEKY01040951.1 coordinate 1,958, forward strand.
TTTCTTCTCCTACTAGAGAGATATGTGTTCAAGACATAGTTACTTTCAGATAAAAGTGTGGAGGATTTTAAGACAGGATAAATACCTGACTGAGAAAGAAATGGAAAACCACTTTTCAGAATTTTTTAATTACTTTAGGCATTTCTGCTCTCAGTATTGCCTCAGTGAAGAGCAGGTTTGAGTAGCTCACACAGAATGATGAAGGATGTGACTTGAGTTGCTTGAAATGGCAGTCCTGTGCTCTACCCAGAGGATATAAATTGACTGGAGATGGAGTAATGAAATAAGAGGGTGAAATATGAAAACTATGATTAAACTAAGCTCACAAAAGGAGTGATGTTGCATTTGTCTACAAACAAAGAAGAAAAGGAGGATGGTAATGCTTTGTTTCTTTTCTGGTGAGATGTGGTGATAACTGAGCTTGTTTTGTCTTTGCAGCAGTCTAAAGACCGCAACAGTTCTCAGCAGCAGTTAACTTGCCATTTTGTGACTGAGGAACACACATCAAAATTATTTTTTCCTCCTTACTTAGGATTTCAAGGGACACTCTCAGATAGGTACTGTGAATCTCAGATGGTTTATGTCTTTCTGCTGTATACCTTAGTACATTCAAGAGAACATGGAGGAAATAAAACAAAAAATTTAGATTAAATACCGGGCAATTGCCTTCTCAAACAAGAGCTATAAGAGAGAGAGCCTACATAATGCTGTTGAACACACCCCATTTCAGTGTGCACTACACAAGTGATAGAGCTCTTACTTACACCACAGTAAGAACCAATTTTGTACAGAGGAAATCAGACCAAGTGACTAACAAGGTCTTCTCTGTAACTCTGTAGAAAATGGTTTCTGGAAGAATATCAACACACAATTCTCACAAGCATACAGGTGTTAACCTTGGTGCCCTGGCCATGTTCCAGCCCAGGTAATTACCTTCTACACTTAAATTCTCCTTCCATACTGTCCTGGGTCGTCTCCACTCTCTGGCCCTGATTTATGTGCAATTAAAGAGCAGCAGTGTGTCACTGCACAGGTGTCAGTGCAGGGAGTGGTGAGGGGATCAGCTGAGGGGTGAAGTGGTAGTTATATTAACTACAAGTCCCATTAAAGGTTATGCAGTTCTTGCAAATATACTATCTATATGAAAGATAACCCTGCACAGATCATCCCATTCCTCATCTGTGCTTACAAGGAGGGCAGTTGATTTTTCTATTATTTTTTTTTCCTGCAGGTGAGAGGATAGCTGGCTCCCCTTTGTCCCAGCCAGCTCAGCAGGTAGTTTTCTTTCTCTGATCCCCATCCTGCAGCACTCCTGATCTCCAATCTCCACAGGAGTGTTGCTTCACTTCCCCCTCTTTCCTCTGGTGTGGCCCTTCAGCTCCACAGGAGATCCTGTGTCTCCTGAGCCTCCATTCCTGCAATGCACTCACCATCTGCAAATTCTAGATCTGAATGAACATAGCAAGCAGGACTTTGAGAAATGCTCGGAAGTCTTTGTTTCAGAATTCATTGCCAACATGTATCATTTCACTGGGAGTTATGATCTCTTTTTGTCCAGGAAATTGTGCAGATGAGCTGCACAACCTCAGTGTTAAAAGAGAAACACAGAAAATCCTTTAGTAGAAGAAAGGCTGTCAGAGTAACACGTCCCACACAGCAGCAGTCCTGCCCTAGCAGCACAGCCACACAAATCCCCACCAGAATGAGACTGACTGAAAAGCAAGAACTAAGTATGTATAAGGAGCAATCCAACAACACACACAGCTCTGTGTCATTTTTAAGGGCACTTTAAGATGCATCATTTTTTGTGGAGCTGAATGTTGTAAGCACAATCAAAACCTGTGAATTAAAGGAGAAAAGGCAACTTCCTATACAGCTTCCTTTATTTAAAGAAGAATCAAGAGTTATACTTTGTTCTCAGACTTATTATTTAAGTCTTGAGAGTGTAGTAGAGAAAAAAGACGATACATGTTTTCAATATAATTTGGGAGGAACAAGTGTATTCTGAAATATGTAAATACAGTAGGTGAAAAAGCCAACATTGGCAATCATTCAAGGAAAAGTGCAATGGTAATTATTTTGTAAAGTAATTCTTATTATTTTAAAATTTCTTTTGATGCCTAAAAATTTGAATCTCTTGTTTCATCTTCCAAATATTACATGAAGAGATTCATTAATTTTAGTTGGGTTTCTTTGTTTATTTTTTACACACACACCAGACTCACCTCTGAGTTGCACAGCAGTAAAATGAGAGAAAATGGACACAAACAGGAGCACAGGAAATTCTGATATAAAAAGCTTTTTCTTTTTGCCTTTGTTTTTCCAGCTAGCATAAAGCTGGTCAAATACTGGAACAGGCACACAGGGAGCTGAATGAAATCTCCATATTCAGGACACAATTGCAACCTGACCTGACCAAACCCACTCTGAGCAGGGGCTTGGACTAGGTGACTTCAGGAGGTCAATTCCTCTGGAGCAGAGGAATTTTTAGAGATCTTCTAAATACAAAAAAACATAGACAGACATAAACAAATGCGGATAAAAATTCTGTCACAGCTAAACACATTCTTGTGTTTCATTTAATCCTGCACATGGGAATGTGCTCTACTGAATGTGGACAAACACATATGACATCCTACATAAAAGATAGAGGCATCTGAGCCATGAGAAGGAATAATAAAAAATGTAAGTGTGAACTCCAATGTAGGATTATTCCTGACACTGAATGCTATGTTGGTTTTACCTATTTTCCTGCTAAATTCTGACATCTTGAGCTGCAGCAATTTTAACTTCAGCAGAACAGTGCAACTAATGAAAGCTAATGAAATTCAGCCTGCATGAACTGTTCAGTGTGGCTTCACAGGAGAAACAACTTAGCTCTAACCAGCTAAGCAAGACGTAGAGGATGATTCTGAAATTCTAATTAGACTGAATTGAGGAAAATGGCCTCATGGAAGAAAAGATAGCCCTGCTCTAATCCACTGTGCCTTCACAGAATGGACATCAGATGCACCCATCTAGTGTGACACATATTTCACAAGTGAGAGATGAACAAAGGAAAATGAAGACTGTGATAGTTTTCCAACCACTGACAGAAAAGTATCAGGGTACAGCCCACAGCACATGGACCATTCCAACCCCCTATGCTGAGTAACCAACCACTTGTTGTTTTAACAAGGTACCCAAATGGAAAGTTTTCTGGATACTACTCTGCAGGGAAATCTTCCAAGAAGAAACAGGTTCAACTTAAAATAGTAACAAAAATGCATTTGGGGACTAGAAATTACCCAAGTATGATAATGTAGACAAAACTTAGATGAACAGCCCCACTAAAGTGAAAGGAGCAATTTCTTTTAATTGTACATCCTTTCACAAAATGCCCTTGCATAAATTCCCATAATTGCTCTTCTCCATGATCCCCCAAAGATTTAGACAAAAAAACATTACTTACAGCACTGTTTTAATACCAGGTTAGTTCAAGATGAACTATAAAGGCCTAATGTAGTAACTGCACAATCTTAATAACTCTACCAACTTTTAAATTCCCTCTGTCATGTCTCTAATATTTTTGCCTCACTTGTCATGAATAAAACCATACATGTCCTCCATTTTCAATGTCTGTGTGACAACTTATACTTTAGCAGATACAGAGATTGAAAAAAACATTAATAATAGCAAATGCATGGAAAATTGTTTCCACAGAAAAGAAGCCTCTGTCTTAAGCAAAGTTTTAAAAAAAGTTGGATCAATTAGAAATCTTTGAATGTTAGAAACATCTTAACTATGTCTCAAAGATGAAAGAGCATATCACAGAATAAGAAAAGGGGAAAAAATTAAATTATGTCTGCAGTCATAATGAATCAAAGCCCAGAAGGTGGTCTCCGAATCAGCAGGTTCTGATGAAATATTAAGAAAAATTATTATTGATGAAAAATGAATAAGCTCTTTTTGATTTTAGTAACCTTTAAATCACACTTTGCTAATTAAAATAACTTCAGCACAAGCCTCCATTCCTTGATGGGCATTTAGCAATCCTAAAAACAGGTGGGTTAATTTGACATTTTAGCCAATATGCATAGAGTTTATCTTAAGCTGGCAGACACAGCACAATTTCAGGTGATGCACAAAATAATTCACAGCTAAATCTTCTTTTTCTCCTTTTTTCTTTCTTTTTTTTTCCCCCACTATAACTATTAGCACAAAGTAACGACAGGCAACTTCTGCTTCTTTTCTCTGCAGCATATAATACCCAGTAACGTATACCACAACTATTAATGAACCATGAACTATGTCTTGGAAAATAAAGATTGATGCTAATATTTTCTATCTTCTTTGTTTGCTAGGTCAGAGCTCTTCCCATCCCACAGATAAGTGGAAATTAAAAGTCTGAGGGACATTAGTTCTCACATTCCTCAAAGTCTAATTCTAATTGCTATTTTTAAATGTTGGGAGTAGAAATTATGTGTTCTCTTTTCATCCCAGTTCGTGCTTCCTTTTAAATGGAAACCTAGGAAATGAGGGAAGGCTGTAATCAACAATGAATTATTGGACACAGAAGACATTTCATTATAGAAAGCAATGCAGCTCAGGCATGCCATGCATTATTGTTACAAAACTATACACACAAATTAAAATGAAGCAAAATCTGCTCCTCTGCTTTTTCTTTCTTAAATTAAGTCTTATATGTTATATCACTGTCTAAACTCTGTGTATATGAAATTACCTATCCATTACAAATGTGTCATCTATTTACCATAATAACATTTGATATATCCATCATGTAAGAACGAGTGCTATGAACACATCAAATTGAAAAGCTATTTAAATGCCAGTAGTATTTTAAAGAATGAAAAAAATTCACGGCAAGTAATTCTGATTTTAGAAATAAGTCTGATGTTCTTCAGAAATACCTAATCATATACAATAGGTCATGCAAGAAACCTTTCAATGTGCCACATCACAGTGTTTGAGCCTTGAGGAGCAAGATTTCAAACACCTTATAAACCAATTCTTTAACAATATGTCATGAAGTACAAGGCTGCAGGAATATACACTGTTTTCTGAGTGAAGAGTGGAAAAGCACTGTTTTCCAGCTTTCTAACCAAGAACAAACTGAAATGAGATCTTTCAGCAATTTCTCAGTTTCCAGGGCTGCCAGTGTGGTATGTTTCATACGCATTCATTCAATGAGTTTACAGTATGTTAAAAGGAATTAACCACTTCCCCCTGCAACCTATATGAAGTGATGCTATTTTCCTTCCTGAAGTTTACTGCAGAGGATTCCTCCCCACAATTAGACTCCACCACTTCCTCCAGTGACAAAATACTTTGACCATTAGCAGGATGATTTGTAAGTCACATAAACAAACAAGAGTGGCCATAAGGATAAACAGTGTAGTTAAATATAGTTTGTCTCATCTGTGAAGGAGATATCATTCATAAAAATAGAAAAGAAAGAAAAACCCTTCAAACCCTCCAATATTAGAAGAACATTTTACTGTTCATCCATTAAACTACATTAAAGATCTAACTTCAAATTGCATATCAATTTTAGAAAGTAAAAAGCCAAGATTTCATGAAAACACAGGACTCTCTTCAAGGTCTTCCTGTGTACCCCTCTCCCATAACCAGATAAATCTAAAATGAAAAACCCCTAGCTCTTCAAATGCTTGGAAAGGAGAAGCCTGAATCCTTCACCAAAGAGGAACAGATGGGTTGACTGGAGGGACATAAAAGACAATAAGATCATAAATTTGTATTCTATTTAGAAAGGGCCACATTCAACAGCAGCAACAAATTAAACTGATTAAATTATGGTGTTCAAGTGAGGCACAACATCAGTTTGCAATCCAAATTTTGGTTAGTAGGACTTGCAAGAAACAGATTTTAGCAGTTTACACCGGTAGGATCAAAGCACTTGATTTAATGAATGGGAAAGCCTTTGCTTTTTTAGCTTTCTGTACTCAAATATTCCCCATAATTTTCTCAGGATGAAGAACTTCAAGTTGCATTGATGGCATTAGTGAGAAAAAAAGATGTGCACGCTACACACACAGCTGGGTTTTTGGACTGCAATCTCAAGCCATGCAATAACTATTTGAGGCCTGAGACACTGCCTTTTCTAGCATTTGCATCACGTTTTGTTTCATACCAGGATATATAATTATCGCTTTCTTTTGTCTTCTTTTTTTTAAATTAAATATTAACTTCTACCATCTGAAAAAAAAGGTGAAGGTTTTTCTCTTTTTTAATCCAAGCAAAAAAACACTCAACTGATTTATATCTGTGTGCAAATTGCACTAATATACCAACAAAAAATACTAGGCATAGTTCAGTTACAATGTATTTAAAATACTAATATATTGTATGGAAGTGACAGGTTTTGATCGCTCTTTTATAAATAGTCTCTCATCTGCACTGAAAGGAATTGAAAATTGCCCAGCTATGCAGACACTCCCAATTTCCAGCACAGGGAGCCCGTCAGCAGTCTCCCAGAGCAGGGGCTCTAAGGGCACGTTTGGGTGGGCCCCTCTTCACCTCCTGGTCCTGTAACCCAGAGCGGGAAGTTCATCTCTCTTATCTCTCTGTGCATTTTCCCACTGCAACCATTTGCAGAGGTACTAACTCCAGCAGCTTTTGTGAAAACAAACAAATAGCTGTCACACTTCAGATTCCATGGCAAGCCGGCTGGAGGAGAGGGGAAGGGAAACCACCGGGGTTTCAGTGAGGCTGTGGCTGTGGTAAATGGAGAAAGACATGGTTCTCACAACAGTATCAGTGCTTGGTATCTATTTAGAGAGAGACCAGGACTTCCAAGTAATTAAAATGGGAGACTTGAATAGAGTTCACTGTAAGTCTGCCATTTATTCCACCAAAGTGGTAACCCAAACAGGGGAGTGCAATCGCATACTTTCACAATAGGGAGCCTACATAAATCCTCATGAATTTATATTAAAACTTGTCTTATATTCTATCAAGATGGAAGAACAAAAGAAAACAACCAACCCAAGATAATAAAATGCCAATGCTAATAGTGTCTATTGGGTTCTAAATACACAGGTCTATGAGAGACTAAGCTAATTTTTAGGCAGTCCTGGGGGCAAGGATTACTGGCTTATAGGATGAAGGGTAGAGAAACAAAAAAACGCAATGTGTTAGCACTAAAGTGAAATTAAACCCCATGAAGAGTCTCACAGAGGCTCTAACTAATCCTTCTCTGGGCTATAACAGACAGAGGAGGAAAAATACCACAATGACTTCCAAGTATTATTTTCAGTTTTACACATCAGAGAACTGCATTTAGTTCATTAACCCACTGCTCTCCAGGTAGGTTGCCTTGGAGAGTCTGATTATTCCATAATGGCATATGTAACACTTCTTAGGCCAGGAAAGTCTTCCCGGAAGTCAGATTCTCACAGGAATGAAGGTTTGTAATGCCACAAAAGAGTGACACTGACTGGAAGGTAAGGACTTAAAACCTGCGACTATTAACTTCTGAAACATTATCAATTATTTATGGAGTTTGCAAAACAAGAAGGTCCCTGCTCTGAAATGCTTGCAACCTGACTGAGTATTCTCAACATATTTATCTACATGAGTGGTACCTTCCCCTGTAGCACAGTATCTGCACGGCTGTGATGGCAGAGGGTGATAAACAGGGAAGAACAAGGGATCCAGGAGATAGGAAAACACTTCCAGATCAGCAAAGAGAAGTAAACAGAGGTAGGAGGGAAGAGCTTACTCATAATCTTATTCAATATAGGTTGTTAGCCTTCTGCACAGCTCTGCAGGTTTTAAATGTCACTGGATAGATGGTTTGCAGCGCTGTGGCCTTTCCCTTCATGAAAGTGCTCTTCAAGTTAACTTCCAGAACCATCAAAAAACCTCTTCATCTAAGAAACATCCTAGCATTTACAGGATGCATCACCCTGAGTAATAACTCCTATCTCTATCTCTGGTGGGCCAGGCAGTAAGCTGAGATTCCTACACATAAATGATCCCACAGATTTAAGAACACTCCTGTGACTGACATTACTAATAAAGAAGTTTAATATAGCTGCACAAGAACCTGCTTTTTTAACAAATATTTATCCAAGCAGAGCAATATAGTATTTCATAGCTTTCATGACCCAGTCTGCTATTGCTAGGAGTTATTTTATACACACTAGAAAGACAGGGTCTGCTTATTTCACTTTTTACATATTCTTTTATTATATTAGAGTGTTTCTATGCCGTTTCCAGGTTTCATTACTCTCATGCCAATTTAAGCACAAAGATATTACTGAGAGAATCAAAGTTAACAACTTAATAAAATGTTCTCCCTTTCTTTTTGGAAAAGCAGCAAGCAAAGTATGTGACCCGACCTGAAAAACAGCATCTTGCCCCTTTGCACTGAACAGATGACAGTTAAAGGAAGTGGGGTTATTTTCAGTTCCCAGATATTCCTTTGACATAACTTGATTCCACTCCTGATAGAAAATAAACCAGTTCATAAAGGTCTCCCTCCTAAAATGAAGATTTTTTCTTTTAATGGCAAAATGCATGCAAAAAGCATATGATTATGGTATTTATGTTTCCATTAAAATGTCCTCAGCAAGCTGGAGGAGTCTAACCTACTATTTTCAAGCTATTTAGATTTACAGCAGCACAGTGCCTATTTTATTTCAATTTTATTTCAATTTTATTTCGGGACAATGCACTCTTGGTGGGAAATGATTACAGAGTGACAGACCCACTGTATGGCATCCTTGTCATCTACATGAAAAACACTATTGATCAGTCGTGCAGCTTCTCTTCTCTGTGATGCAAAACATACTAGAGACATTTTTCAGCTAAGCTGAAAGCCTTATTCTCAAGAACTATGTTCTTGAGACACCTCTTTCCCAAATGGTAAAATAAACACAGATTATACATTCCACGTCTGCTTCACTCCATTAATGCCTAACGTAGAAGTGAAAAACTTCTTAGCAGCCTGTCTCTATTTGTTATTAGCGCATTGGATGGAGCTGATGTCACAAGGGCAGCTCATGTATATATGGCGCTATGCTGATCATCAATCTCTTCCAACACATTTATTTGTTTATTTATTTATTTATTGCTAGAGCTTCCTTTCTTCTGAGCAATAAAGTCCCCTGTTCAGAAGACAATCTGCTTTGATTCTCTAGGATAAAAACAGAAAACTATATTTTTTAGTGCTACATATGTAACTGATATGATCACTGAAAAACCAAACCAACCAACCAACACTTCCCCCTCTAAACCCCACCAATACCAATTAATGATTGAACTCTGATGCAATACAAATCTGCACTAAAGTAATCCTAAACCAGTTTCAAGTTCTGTAAGGATATATTTGAGTAACAGTTACTATTTACAGGCTGGGTTTTTTTAATTGCCATTGTTGGTAACATTGAGTAAAACATTGTCACTTACACACACCCAGCTGTGTATGTCTTCGGTGAGTGAGTTAACATCTTTTTCTCCTTTTCTACATTTTGATATTATACTATCTACTTTCTATTTAGAGAAAGGGACAAAAAAACTTTAAGGAATAACCATGTGCTTCTTACCATTTTGTACAATCTGTCTACACTGATGAGCAGTTTACATACTTTTCCTCCAGTTTGCTATTCACTATTTGTCATGACACAGTTAAACTTACAACAGTTGGTGGCACGTGTTGATGAAAGTAATAGAGAAGTTGAGGGAATATTAAAGAAAAACAAACCCTGACAAGGCCTCACACACAGGCGCAGTAATTCTCTTGCAAGTTGCAGAAAAATTTGTCATAAGTGTTCAGCAATGGTATGCAAACTATTATAGGACATTTTGTTATAGGCTTCTTTGTAACAGACTTTTAAATAACCTTTTGGACATACTTAAATGTCAAATTTTGTTTGGCACTAAGCACCAAACTTCAACAGAAATAATATTTCCCATATAAACAATGCTGCTTTTAATATGAACGTGCTAAAGATTTGAGACAGCCTGGCCATTACCAGCTCCTGGCAGTTCAGCTCAAGGGTGATACATTGTGAGTGATTTCCCTTCCCATCCGCAAAGGCTGGAAGCAACTGTTTCTATTTGGGTAACCTCCGAAACATCCAGAGGAAAGGAAAAGATGGGAGGGCAAAGGAGTAGAACACACTGAAAATAACACTCATCACAGGTGAACACTCATGCACACAATATTTTAAGGATGCAGAACTGCAACCAACTATTTCTCATCAAATGTCTTGCAGCATTATCAGGATAAATCAGACTGCAGAGAAGAGCACTCCATGCAGACGAGTCTTGAGCAGAGGCATTTGGATGCTTGGTGTCAAAAGGGGCATCATAAGAGATGCCAAGTGAAAGAGGAAGGGCTCACTGCTGGAAAGGGACAGCAAGAAACAAGTTGGAATGCACATGGGGTGGGAGCCAGGTATTTCACAGACAAGGAGACAAAAGAGTTAACAAGCACCTCAGATCCACATGGTCACAACTGACCCTCAGAGCACTGCTCAGATGATGCTTTCTTAGGATATCTAAGATAAAGCCTGTAAAAGACAGAGCAGCCTTTGGGAATGTGCCTCAGCCACAATCCAGGCTCTCAAGCTGAACATTACAAAGGTCAGGCTCCCAGACATCCTTCACACACCCCAAGGATGACTGAAAGCTGTTCCCTCACAGCTGTTACACCTCCTCCATGCCCAACCAGGTGATCTTTAGGATCCCTTCCAATCCAAACTATTTATTATATGATTCTCTGATATGCTTTCTCAGCACTAGGCCCAAAGTACAGACCCAGCTTCTGGGAGAGGCAACTTTGAGCGTGAGATTGTGCACATCACTGCAACATTCCCCAGAAGGTCTCCTGGAACCAGGTGGGATTCACCATCTCCACAACTTGGTTGGTAATAAAGGTGTGAGGAGATGGAGGAGAGAAAACCCCATATGCCAGACCTTCATGCCTCAGACCCCTGAACAGGTATTTCAGAGTACATTTATAGCAAATAATAATATTTTTACATCTGAACTAAATATTTCTTTCTGGGTGTTTTTTGTCAAATGTGTCCCCCTTTATCATGGGACTAGGGTTGGTTTTTCATGCCCCTTTTCTAATACCCTACTTGTGTTTTATCCCCCTGCTCAGGCCCATTGTGTGTGCTGGGCCTTTCCTTTTGTCACAGCATGATCCAGAGCGAGAGACAGGACCCTCCGTGCTCCAGGAGCAGCCTGAATGTACAAAACTACTGCACTGCTCTTCAGTCCTACCCACCTGATTAACATCAGATTCCCCCGGTACTCCGTTATCTTCCACTTTACTCACTCTCTCCTGGCTCTTTTATCAGCCACCACACAGAGTTAGCTGGGTCACGCAGGTCTCCTATTTTGCCGCGCCAGGTTTGTATCAAAGAACTTTTTTTTTGTTGATGTGACATTGATGCCATTCAACTCCAGCATGAAACACTGCCTTTGGTCTAACAAAAACAGCCATGACAGTCACCACGTGGCAGACATATCCAACCAAGCTATCTTGATTTCCAAAGGCACAAAAGTACTGAAATGTCAGGCACCTGGGTACACCAGTGCCAGACAATATAAGGTTAAGGAATATAAAATTTCAAGGACACAGATGAAACTGTCATGTTTTAACATTATTTTGCTTCCCTCACTGAAATAATGTACATACATCCAAAATATATGAATTCTTTTCATTTACTAGGAAAAGTAGACTTTTTACATAATGCAAGAGAACAGTGCAATTGAAAAAATGAAAAGACAGCTGTGCTACTGATTTTTAGTAAAAAATGCATTCCACAATATATGTAAGATTTTCTTATTTGTAATGTTAGAGGATGTATTTTTATCAATATTATGTAAAGAAACTTTGCAAAATAGATTTAGTGGAGGGTTAAGTACAACACTCTCAGTCCTCAAAGAGTTTTAGACATTTAGCTGAAATAAAAATTACTCCATTACCACCTAGAACAGAATATGCAAGGTGAATGCCATTGCTCATGTAGAAGCTATACAGATCTCAAACATGGCACACAAAGACACTGCCTTGCTGATTTAACTGAAAATTCAGTATTTTTTCTGCTGGAAAGAATGAGGTAGAAAACAAAATAAATGGTTTCACTATGAACTAAATAAATAACTTCCAAAGGAGTGAACCATACATCTTGCACTAGGATTTTAGTGTTGATTCTTGTAATGCTGAGAACTACAAGTTTTGTAATGCAGAACTATAAGTAAGTAGTAAGCCAAGAAAACAGGTGTATTTTCACTATTAAAGCACAAAAAATCCCATGAAATTTGCCTTTTGCTATTTTTACTTTATGTTAGTTTACATCCCTGTTTTAGCTTCAAGTTTTCAAAAGAACTCAGAATGCCATCAACAGTAACTGCAATTTTGCCCAGTTTCAGCATAAAAACAAGCAAGACACAGTTCAGATAATGTAACTGCAGGAAGAGTACAAATCATACGCTACAACCTGAGAAGCAACTCATGAGTGAAGCTTGGAATTTGCTCACCTGGTCTATACCTAATCGAAAAGCTCAACCTGTTAGACTGAAGTTCAGGACTATAGTAGGACTAGAATCCACATAAGCTTTAGCCCCTTTCCTGTAACAACAATAACCTTTTAGAGATTTTGTAACAGCTGTAAATAGATTGGAAATGTTGTATTCCACATGCATATCCTCTAGAGCTTTGATAAATAAACCAGATTATGTTAAAAATTTGAGTTTGTATCTAATGATATCCAACAGTGATTCCAAAATTCCAAACCATCTGAAGAAAGAGAAGAAATGTAGTTGCTCTGCAGAAAACAACTTTCCCATCCCATTCTGTAACAGGTTTACTTGAGTGAGTTCAATACTGCTCTACATAAAGGCCTTAAAAAGCCATTAACAAAAACGCAGCTCTGCCTCTCCAATTGATGTACAGCCATCTCCCACGACAAAAGCAGTAGAAGGGCAGATTTTGAGATTGACTGATGTGTGGCGCCTACCTGTCTACAGGAGAAGACTTTGAATTCCGTGGTTTCTTCACTTGGGCGTACAAGGCTTCCACTGTGTGCCCCTCCCTGGGGCTCTGTGGTCGGGCGCTCAGCGTCATCGTGCCGCTGCTTGCAGGGTCGTAGGCGGCGATCCCAGCGTACATTGGATCCGCATCACAGCCAAATGTCCGGTTAAAATCCTGGATCTCTGCATAGTCACGTTCCCGAGCTTGTCGCTCTCGAAATTCTCGAGTTTTCGCTTGGATCCTGAAAAATTAAAAGAAGGCTGAAGGCGATGGATGTGCCCCCTGAGGCATTTGAAAGCAGCAGCTAGCAGACACTTTGGGTAGACTATCTTAATGGAAACCAGTAAAGGTTTCCAGTTTCAGTTTGCCATGAGGTCTCAAGTTTACCTTGGACATTGAAGCCTAGATTGAAACAATGCTACAGTCAACACTCTTTAAGGAGTACATATGATTATCCACTGTCTTTTGTTTCACTATTAGCTAAATAATGACTAGCCATAGCTGCTGGTAAACAGAGTTAATCTATCCTTTCATGCATCTTAGGATGCCTGTGCTATTACCTGACCTGAGAATTGCCTGACACCATTCATATTGTATTGCACTCCATCAAAACTTACCAAATTTAATGCTTCTAATGCATGTATTTAGAGAGGAATTTTAATGCACTTTCTTAGCTTAATACTAGAAAAATAATAATTTTTTCAGAATTTAAAAATTGTGTAGGGACAGGGTACACGGATACATTTATGTTTGCATGCATGTAGTAAACAGCGGAAGCAGATTCTTGTATGATTCCTTTGAGATGTGCATGCTTTTTAAAAAATATAAACAAACTAAATCTGGCATCTCTCAAAAGCAGGCTGCATCTTTCCAGAAAGTAAAAACATGTGCCTTTTGTTAAAGTTACAAATTAAAGGTGATGCTGGACAGGGTTTATATCTATGTGCACTAATTTAGCTGTATGATAAGAAGTGACAAATAGAAACAGATGACATTTAGGAATCTGACAAGCACGAATTGAGCACAGGTCATATTTTCAAAAGCACATAAAGCTATTACAAAAATCTGATCTGGGCTTCAGAGTTTCTTTGGTATTTTATAAAATTTTATGTATTGCACACACATATGCACAGCAAACTGACCACACCCCCCCCTTTACACTGTTGCCCCAGACCAATTTAATACTCAGGCATCATCACAAAATGAAGCACTCAGCTGTCTTCTCACTTCCATTAGAAAAATGTGCTCCTTTTTCATCTACTACAGCCATGGCTACAGTGTGACAGCACCCATGCATGCAGACTGCTGTGTGCCATTTCCAAAGAAATTGTTCGCCAATTTTTAACAAGAGCAGCCTATTCAAAGCCTTTGACTCTTCTGAAAGCAAGCCTCGACTCTGCTGGAAATAGAAAAGCCTTAAAGTTAGGTAACTTTGACATTCTTGGAAATTTTAAAATGGTCCCTTCAAGATTGGTTTTGCAAAAAAACAAAAGGGTGGTATTCAGACTGCAGATAAAGACATGAGATCTTAGTGCCAGCAGTAGGTGAGCTCAGAGCAGCCATGTATGCAGCCTCCCCTTATGGTGGCCGGGAGCTGTTGGCAGCAGACTCCAGAATTAGGAACCATCCGTGTGTCAGAGCATGAAGGAAGTCACTCCAGAGACACTTTTGATGCTGTTGCTTAGGTCTTCCTTGGGAGCTTGGATACCCAGCCTTGGTTCAGCTGCTCAAACATAAGCAGCTCCAGCCACTTGACATGCCCAGGTGATCCTGATGGACCTGCAGCTGCTGGGCAAGGATTCCCCCAGGTCATGCTGAAGTCTCAGAGACTCTGATAACCCAAATGACACAAGTCATTGGTGTTCAAGCATGTGAATCCAGCCCTGAGCTGCTAGGTGAATATCATAAACGTCTCTTCCTCAGACTGAGTCCCAAGCAAATTGTTCCTTTACACTAACAAAGATCACCATAAAAAAGAAGGGAATACAAGGATGGCATGGATACACAGACATGTTTTCCCCCACAAATCCTGAAAGTATTGACCATAGATTTGGGATACAACTGATTGACTGAATTACCTTCAACAGCCAGTGCCATCTACATTGATGGTTCAATGATTCATTTACACGCCCCAAGTTATGTTCAGTCACAGTGAAAAGAAAAAAAAAATTTTAAGAAGAGTTCCATTTAAACTAACATAACTTTTTAATTTTTCAAATATAAAATTGATTTATTTACTGGTTGATTTTTATTTTAATAGGGAAAAAAGGAAGTGAAAACTATAACACTGGTCAGCTGAGGGAATTTTCCTCTACAATTTCAGCAACATCAGACTGGAATTGATTTTTGTTTAATTTACAGTGGAGAGGGACTCAAATTTAAATCCAAAACTAATTTCAAACTCAAACAGGGTTTCTGCAGGCCTATTTTAAAATAAAAAAATATATTTTACATTCCCCTATACCCCAAAGCTGTAATTCAGAAGTGTTACAGCCTTAATCCCTTGGAAGGTATCTGTGTAGGAAGAAAAAACGGAAAATCACCTGTGCATGTTGATTCCTCTCACTGCAGTTTATCTCCCAATTTGTCTAGTATTAATTACCCTGTAAAGAAATTTATTTATCTACTGATATTTGTCCTCTGAATGGGAGAAGCAAAGGAAACCAGAAACTTCCTAGACATTGGTAGTTTTAATTTTCCTTTAAATGGACAATTTATCATCACAGGAACACTGACACCAATTTGAAAGAAAAAAAATCCATGTATTTTAGATAATCAAAATTTCAGTGCATGAAATCAGACAGTATAACAATAATGTGGCACAGAGTAATTCAATCAGAAGAAAACATTGTTACCTGAAGTGCTTATAAAACAGAATTACCTGGTGGTTACTGGTGATACCTGCCTTTGTTAACAAACTGCTGCGGGAGAGGGCGGTGAACTTCTGTAACTTTTGAACATGAAGATCACATCACTCCCCACAGGTGCAGACATGAGTGTTCCCCGTTTCATGTGAACCACATTTTCTCCTGCATCTGCTTACTGGCTCCTTAATAGTTTGGATGCTGAGCCATTTGCAGCCAGAGCATTCAGGTTTTCCCATGCATGGCTCCATGAGGGACACTTATTCCCATTCAAGTGGGAAAGAACTGATTGTTGAATTGTTATGCAAGTAATTATGTTCACCTCCACCAGGAAAGTTGTTAGGATACTTTTTACAATTGCTAATACAATGTATTAATACACATACATTGTATTAAAAATCAGAATCTAAACACATTAATCTTCCTGCTAATGATAAACAAAGTACTCAGCAACTATTTGCAATAACATTTAACACAAAAATTAAAGGTATAAGATGTCCCACTATACTAAAATCCAAAATGTTCAGATTTTTTCTCTTAATTTTTTTTTTGTGCTTTACATTTAAGCCAGTGTGAAAATGCTATCACCTTCACATGACAAAAGTATAGGTAATTTGGTTGTTTAACATATTTTTCAATATTGTTTAAAATATGTTTGGGTTTGCCTTTTCAAGGACATACCACATTTAAACATTATGTCTTTCAACTTGAAGGAACCAAACGATGAGGAAAAAATATGTACACATATTTTTGAAAAGAGTAAGAGCTCTCAGCTGAATACCACACTATGCCTTTTGAATTATAATAGCTTTAACTCTGAATATTTTTTTATATAAGGACCTGAACTTAATGTGATGCTGTATTTTATGTTGGCCCCTCTGTGTGCTCGTGTGTGTATATGCTTGATACACCCTAAATCATTTGTTAGCACATACCACATCAAGTATCTGTAGGGGAAATGTCAGTGCAGACTGTTGTGGGGAAGATTAAAATGGCTATGTAAACACACTGTGCAGCACAGATGAGAACCTAGGACTCTCTCTGTACTTCAGCCCTAATCAGCAACACCCCCCTAATGAAATCCAGTATCTGGAGAAGTGTTTGACCACAGTGCTTTGGTTTCATAATGTGCGTAAGCATAGTTAGCTGTCTTCACTGAATTCTATTCCTCCATGACACAGCACAATAACAATGTGTATGTCTGAGGTTTCAGATCAGCTAATTTTGAGGATTTATGGCCTTCCTAAGGATTTTGTGGGGGTTTGATAATAATAATAATGCTTAACATTCACATAATTCTTTTCATCATCAAGGGATTTTTGGAGAAACTGCTAATCAATTTTTCATGTTGGAACGGAACTTTTAAAAATACAAAAGCTATCCCAAGAAGTTTCTAAACCCTTCCTGCTGAAGTGTTAATACTGAAAATGTCAACAACGCACTGTCATGCTTTTGAGACTCAAATTATAATGTTCAGTAACGTATAAACTATCCTCATGCATTTGTGTGCCATTCAATTCAAAAGCTAATGATAACTGCTTCAAATGACAATATTGTTAGCTGCAGAACTTCCTATAATTGTTAGAAGAGCTTTTCATTGCAAGCTAATCCAGTAATGATAGACATACTCATTGTACAGCAATTCCTATGCACATGAAATGGTGGTCACAAAAGGAAGGCAAAAGCTTTTGCATGGCTGTCTCCAGCAAACAGCAGCTACCTCGCTCCCTTCTTAAAAACTGTGAGTGATATTCAGCTTTCAGATGAAGGCAACTACCATTTCAGACACCTAAATTTAGGTGTGAAGGTATGTTTTGAACTCCCAGGAGAGCTGGTCAAGATTCAGTCACATCAGGCAGCAGCTGCATGCTCCAGCACATAGTTCAGTTAAACATCTGTAACGTGGACAGTTAAACCCTTCTCCAGGCTCTACCAACTGTGTTGAGTAGCCCTGCCTTGAGCACAAAGGGCATTTAGCCATGTAACTCATATGGGGGTACTAAGTAATCTCATTAATTTGAAATTTTATTCCACCCTGAGCTAAATGTTTACAGTAGTTCTCTGAACTAAATTTTTTTAAGCAACAGAAAAGTCAAATCTTTGGAGCTGAATGAGCTCTTATTCGTAAAAGTGAATAAGCAAAGCTGTCAAAGGAAATCAACCCTAATTTCATCTACAGTTAGGAGTAAACTATAAATATATCCCAAATCCCCTGGGACCTTCAGTCTGCTTTGTTCGGATTTTTTCATATCAGTGATTTAGGTCCTTGCAAAAAATCACTACTTATCTTAATTGATGAACACAGCATGGGAAGGATATTCATGGCTAGTGCATTACATTTGCCGTTGCAATGGCAGCAATGTCCTCCCCTAAGAGCAGAAAAAAAGCTGGCTGCTGTTTCTGGTGTGCAATTGCTTGGTCAATTCAATTAATCCTCCTGCTGCTGCCAGGATTCAGCTATTGCCCAAGTGATAATCCACACCCTCATCTTTTCCACCGAGCCTCACTCATTTACAAAATCAGTATTGAACGTTTGCAGTTCCACATATGTGAGATGGCTGACAATGTTTATTAAGGATACAAACAGCATTGTGTAAGGACAGAAGCTTAATGACAAGCCATTCACGGTTGCCAGTTCTCAGTTCTTCTACCATCAGACTGGCATGCACTGGGATGATGGATTGGAAACAGAGAAAAACAACAAGACGTTTATAAAGCCACTCAGCTTGTTCAAGTTAGTCCAGCGGGATGAACCCATTCAGTTCAATTTTTGCCAGATATGGTTTCTAATAAAGAGGTCAGAAAGTGCATTGGCCAGCAGCCAGATCTTGTCAAATTTGTCCCCTCCTTCTTTGCTCGTGAAAAATACCTTGCAGGCACAGCACACCAGGTCTCACTGTTCCTCCCCTAACCTCCTCAACTGCCTTCAGGGTTTTAATGGCCCTTCTTCTAATTTTTGGCAATCAAGTCAATATGGGAGTTTGTCCTCTCCTGTATTTTTCTTTGACCTTTGTCTGGAGTCAAGCAGAATTTTTCTGACAACTACCCTTCTAATGAGGGTACCTTGATTATAGGCATTACTGTGATTTCACTCTGAACTGGCATATGACACTTAGCTTTTCTTACCATGATTAGAGCTAGTCAGTTATCAGAGTTATAGCCACCTCTCAGCAAAGCCATCTGCTTTCCTGGGAAAATCATTCCAAAGGATCACTGTGCACAATGGATAATCCCGGCCACCAACAGCCACAGTTTGTAAATAAGAAAGACACCTTCTCTTCCTCATTTCCCTCCATTTCATTCAAAACTTAAGCACATTTAAAAAAAAACAAAGTCAGAAAATACTGCTATGTAAATATAATTTTAAAATTGAAAGGCTAGAGACCTTTCAAGTCATTAAAAGAAAAATATTAAAACTTCTGCCTTATCTGGTATAGATATACACGTGTGGCCAGTTGACTGAAATATGACCGTCCTCTGACCTCAGACACATGAGGAAACATGCAAAATGTGATCAGTTTGCACAAGCATACAGGGACAAAATCAGAAAGGCCAAGGCATAATGTGAAATAAAAGTAGCAGGGAGCTTTAAAGACGACAATAAATCATTGTGTAATTGCATTAGCAGTAAAAGGAAGAGCAAAGAAAAGGTTGCTCCCCTGCGTGGCAGTGAGGAAGGATATTGACAGATGATGCTGAGGAGACCTAAGGCTTAATGGTTTGTTTCTTTGCATCGGTCTTCACTGAAATGGTTGACTGCAAGCAGATGACCAGCATAATTGACTACCACCAACAACAAAAATATCTTCATAGAAACTGGTTAAGGTAGTTGAACTTCACCTGACACACACAACTGTCTAAAGCAGCCTTTTTCAGGAACTAGGAGAACTTGTTGAGGACAGCAAAAAATCTAGAAAAAGTACAACATAGATAAGGAGGAGAATTAAAGTCTAACTTCAATCCCTTCTTAAGTAAACTACTGGTAAGCACAGAGGAGATAATGGGACAAGTAGCCACCACAGAATTATCAAGAACAGATGTGGGTAAGTCAGTCAGACTCCCTTCTAAAACAAGGGAAATGGCCTTGTGAACAGAGCACAAACAGTCCCAGGCTAAGAAAAACAGCTATGGGATGGATGCAATAGGCTGAACAAGGCTGCTCCTACAGAGCACCTAGAGAATAGATTCAGAGTCACCAGAATGGATAGATTGAGATATTTTCTATGTGGATCACTCTCTGAATTTACACAGGGTTTTTCATTATTAGTTAGGACACCATTGAATCTACAGAAAACCCATATGAAGGACCTTTGGAGGAAAGGATTAACATTTCAAATGTTCTTGAAATACAGAGTAGACTTCAAAAATATAATTAACTTAAATAACAGCAACTAAAAAGTAATTTACATAGTTGAAATAATTAAACAATCAGTTAAAAGCAGAGAAAAAAATCTGTGTGTTGCTTTTTCAAGAATGGATCTGGAAGTTCTACTGGGTAACAGATATGAGTCAGCAACATCAAGCTGTTTGGGGAAGAAAAAGACACAGTGAGGATATAACAGCAGTCTACAGACACTGGAGGAAAAGAATAATGTAATAGGTATTTTTAGGTATTTAACCAAAGCAAGAATAATTGAGTTTAAATACTTTTGAGCAGGGCGACTTCCTAAACAAAAGGGAGTGGAAAAAGACTGCCACAGGAAGCTGTAGATTTTACTGTAAACTGAAAAAACCCCCCAAAACCAAAAAAAGAACCCAAACAACAACAACAACAAAAAACCAAAAAAAAAAACCACCCCAAAAAACCCCAAACCAAACCAAAACACAAAACCCCCAAAAAAACCAAACACCATGATGAAACAAACATCTTGCACGAATGGCATACCCTGCAGATCCTGCCTTGAAAAAGTGACATAGTCTCTCTTAAAGATCTATCATTCTGCACCTATATAGAAATTTTACATATGTATATTTCCTATGATTCGGTTCTACAACATCTGAGAAATATAACAGGGACTACATTTGTCTTTTTTTTTAAAAAAAGGCTGCCCATCATCTCTAAATTAAAGAAATGTATCTACATAATCAGACAGTCTTAATTTTCTTTCTCCTTCAACAATCACAGCCTATCTGCCAATTAGAATATGTGATAGTACTTACTGTCTCTCTGAAGATCCCCCCTCCTCAAATCAGAAGAGATGCATGAGAATTTCAAAAACGTTTAATGAGCTACAACCCAGGAGGGCTGCAGTTAAAAAAGAAAAAAAGGTGAAGGATAAAGGTGATAAGGTGATTACTATAAGTGCCCTAATATATTAAGGAGAGAACATTATGCTCATTTTTATAAGGAGTTATATTAAAGGAGGCTATTAAAGAAGGCAGCAAAATACAAATGAAGATGTAGAGAAATGAAAAAATGCAGGAGAGAAAGTAAATATTATGCATATGAGCAGGTGAAGTGCAAACACCAATTTGAAATCAAGTGACATTGATGAAATTAAAGGAGACATTAAAATTATTTCCTCTAACCTTGTGGAATCTTTCATGTATTTCACCCCCATCCTTCCTTATCTCCTGACCTTCTCGATTCACCCTTTGTCTTTCCAAAGTGAAGATACGTTCCCCCAGCAGAGTATCTCAAACCTGCTTTCTTGGATGTTGCAGTAAGCAAGTGGAACTCCTTGCTCACTTTGAGTTAAAAAATCTGCAAATTATTTTACACTTCAATGGAGCTTTCAGCCTACTTTGTTAACAGTTAACAGTCTGCCACATTTTGGGTGGAGGGGTTGTTTGCTGTGCTTTTTTTAAAGAATATGTTTCAGCCAAAGGAGAATGTTGCAGGTACACAGGCAGTTAGGTCCGCCTGTCTCCAAAACAAACACTACCATGACTGGAATTTTCTGTCCTTGTTTTCATGTCTGATCCAAGGATCAGTGACCCCAGCAGTGGAGGATTACCCAAATGAGCAACTGGGACTGTTACCCTGCTGGCAACCATGCTGCATCAAAGAACATCATTGCTGTCTGAAAGCAAAATGGAAATTAGTTTATCTTTTGCATAACAAAACTGGCCAGAAAGGCTGATATTTACACCTATGACAACAGGCCCCTAATCATTAGATTACCTCAGCTCTAATCTCCTATTTAGCTTTTGTGCTGCACTGAAGTAGAAAGGAAGAAGATAATGATATTCAACTATTGCTGAAACACGACTTACTGCTGAAACACAAGCTCCTGCTTTCATCCCTCCTCACTTTAAGAGCTCTGGTTTCCTCCTTCATGCAGACTTGCTTGGACCATTTCTTCCCATACAGTTTTTTTTCCCCAACTGGAGAACAATTTCAGAAAGCAGCACTGGTGGGTAATATCTGAATTCTACAGTTGGATGTGTAAGGAGCAGCTGTTCCCATGTGTGCAAGAAACAAATGACACAGGCATACCACATTTCAAATGGTACCATACATCCTACCATGAATCAAATCAGTCATTCCCAGATACTGCAGGCAGCAACTGGAGGTCGAGCTACGATACTGTAATCAGTTGAGCTGAGCCTATCCACCAGCCATTTTCCTCTAGTCTAGTAACAAAAGTGGCTACAAAATTTCTGCCGCTAGCTCTGTTTCAGGTCCATTGTTCTGTGTTTCTAGAGAACTATGTACAAAATAGCCGAATCTTGAAGTTGGCAAATGAAACAGTGTGAAGTGACAAAAAAATGCAATGAAAAACCTCGCAATGAAGCAAGGATTTTGTGAATCTCATACACTGAAGATGAAAGAAAAGGAAAAGAAAAAAAAAACCAAAACCAATAAAGAATATAGCTTATAAGTCAGTATCTTATCTCAGGACCCACAAATTCACACCAACAACACCTCTGAGGATTCACTTCTAAACCTTACTGGGTCACAGTACTGAGAGCACAAATATATAGCATGGCCAGAAACAGAGCCAGGTGTCTCATAACTCGTAAAAGGTTTGTGCTAGTAACTGGTTACAAACTAAAGGCTGCAGCTGTGGTACGGAGGGAGGATCGATCTGTCTGTCAGGAATGTATCACCAGGTGTCTTTCTGACTAGTCAAATACTTGCTGCTGTATTTAAGAATTAGAAAAAGGAGGAGGATTAGTGCCTTGTTTTACTGTGAAACAGACTCTTGTAGTGCTGTGTGAAAAACCTGATAGGTTTTGAGTTCTGTTCAATTAAGCAACAATAAGTTCAGCAAGTTAGTAACTATGGTACAGCTAGTTTAATTCTCAAATAACTCTTTGCCACAGTAACTCTGCCACTAAAGGAGAGATCATATGACATCAGAGGACATGCTGCTGCCTTAGACTAAAGTTCTTGGCCTTCTAAAGTGAAATATTTTAGTGCACTCACTTTGGACTAATATGTCTAAGAGACCACTAAATTTATATGATCTAGAAGAAACCTTAAACTAATTTGTAACACAGAACGTTATAAAGACCATCTAAATTATGTTTTTTCAATGTATTGCAAGGACTTGACCAGATCTGGCCATGTGCAATGTGTTGAATCACTATAGAAAAATTATTAATAGAGAAAATGTGGTTTTAGCATGATGTCTTAAAATCTCTATAATCACAATATGTAGCTAGAGAATATGTGGTGTTTTGTTTAAAAAACTACTCCAATAACTACTATTCTACAAAGGCTTCAATTTACATAGCTCCCAAAGTCAGTATTTTTATGAAGTGGAACTGGCTTGAAATGTTTTTCCAAAGCTCAATGTTCACATGCTTCACTTCTGTGAAAATTATTGCCATTGATTTTTTTTTCATATCCTGCACCCTCATCCATTATGTAAAAAAACACTGCCAAAAACAATGCTACAAATCTCAATGAAACTGAGACAAGCAGACCCCATCACAAAATAAATGAGAATGAGAAACATATTGCTCTGATTTTCTGATCACTGAGGAATTTTTCCTCTCCTCTGTTATGGGATAGGAAGAAGGTGAAAGTTTTAACAGAAAACTTTACAAATTACTTATTATTCTGAATGTTTGCACTAATAATGGTTTTAGAGGTAAAGGTTTTTCAGAAAGTTGTTAAGTGGCATCAAAATACAGCAGCAGCAGCAAAAGTAAAGCTGAACCTTTGAGTTACTTCAAAAACACAGATAACTCTTAGGTAATGTAAGAAACAAAAATTATTTCCTTATCACAGTATGTTGTCTTTTTTCCTTAACGTAAGATGAAACTGCTCGATGAAAATATTTTGCTTAAGGGGGAAAAAAGTTGGGGCTTTCCAATAAAAATATTATGGCCTCTCTGGGAAATCTGGAAAGACACCAAGAGTGTCCTGCTGTTCAGCCCCCTACTCCATCTGATACTTTAACAGTTCCAGATGGCCTTTACTACAGGATGACCTTCCCTCTATTCTTTTATTATGACCTTTGGGTCACAAATTATCTATAGGATGCTGCTGTAGTCTTTCATCTAAAGAATAAAGATGCTTAACATTAAAATTCATCTTTGTTAGGCTGACCTTCCAATGATGATCAAACCAGACAGTTATTCCAATCAATGTCATTGCTGCAGAAAATATGTTTCATTTTTTGCAACACTGACATTAAGAAACTAAGGCGCAGTTTTAAATCAAATCACTTTTGCAATCCTACTTGGCTAGAGAGCATAGCATGTTATACTCATTTAAAATATCAAAAATATTGCTGCAACGGTTTTGATGAGTTACATTGATTAGAAGGATGTGGTGGGTTTATTTTTTGTAAATTATTGATGCGGTTTTGATCCCAATGTCATTAATAGGAGGTAATAAAACTTCATGTAGGTTTTATTAATTATTTGTCTTTCTCCATCATCACTAACAGAACACATTGAACTTACACAGGAAAATATAATAAATAGTCCCAATGTACTAAATAAAGTAATAAGGTTAATTTCTTTCCTGCTGTCAGTAAATTCATGTTAGCAGTCTCTCGTCAGCTTGACATCAATTAATGATTTTAATTCCAGACTCTTGTCACAGTACTCACCACCCTTTCATCTAATTAAAATGGATGATGCATGATGAAGGGAAAACACAAGACTTATGTTCTTGTTGTAACATTTCTATTCATTAGTATACTTTTACAACAAAGGGCTTGTGGCTTTAATGCTACTAGAGAAGGATGAAGAGAAGTTTACTACATGTTAGAGATAAAGACCCATATACCCTTAGGAAAATATAATACAGGAAGCATTTTACAGAATAACCGAATCCTTGGGGGCAAAAAACTCAGTGTTATTTTAACTATTAGTGAACGGGCAGAATGTTTCCCTCTAAATTTAGGACAAATAATGCATGAACGACACCCACTCTACTCGCAGCCTTGTTTACATCCTCACAAAAAAGAAGTGCTGTCAGCCTATTGACCGAGCTCCAAAAGTAACAGCAAAGCCGCCAGCGCAGGACAGACTCCTGACCCGCCTCCCCGGGCAGCGGAGCCGGCAGCACCGCCTCCTCCGCGGCCGCCCAAAGCCATCCTGGGCCGCCCAGCGAGGCTGTCCCCGGCTGACACCGGCGCCGGGCGCGGCCGCAAGGAGCGATCCCGGCGGAGCCGGGCCGGGCCGGGCCGCGGCGGCAGCGCCGAGCCCGCAGCTCCCCCTCCCGGCCCCGCCGCTCCCCAGGCACCTCCCGGGCCGGGGAACTGGCGGCACTCGGGGCACAGCGACGGCGGAATTATGTAAATGTAGTTGCCTTTGTAACCCAGAGGAACAAAAGGTCGTGTTTGCCAAAACAGAAAGGGGGGAAACCAGCACAGCAGGAGGTTTCTGGTCCGGACGGTAACTATGCACATGCACTACCCAGCGCGGGATCGCCCTGCCGTGTTCAAACTGTCCTCCCGCAAGCACAGCCGAGGCTGCGATTGTACAGCTGCTGTGACAGAGCAGAGCGAGCCCCGGCTCCACAGGCCCCTGTCTGACCGCTCTATCGCCCTCCCAGCCTCCTCGGAGCCTCTGCCACAGAGCTTCCACCAGCACAACACTTTAATTCTCTCCCAAAAGGTTTCTCCTTATCTCCTCAAGACTGATCCTCCCAACACAGGTGTTTAAGCACTTGATTTTGCATCCATTTCAGTGGAAGTTGAGGAAGAATACAATACTAAGATTAAAACACTTTTATGGTAACATAGAGATTTATAGAACATTAGTAAAGCTCTTAAATCAGTGTATTAACCAAACAGAGAAAATATCCTCTAGACTTTGCTTCCTAGAGAAGGAAGTGCCTCTAGAGGCAGATTACAGCATAAGCACTGTTTGCCCGTAGATGGATCACCAACTCTGAATCATGAGATTACCTGAGAACTGCAACTTTCATCTTTTAAGCATTATCCAGCAGTGAAGCATGCTGGATTCAGATGAATTTCTTAAAAACTTCACAAAGAGGGACATTTAGTTCATTCCTCTGTTATCTACTACTCGGGTACAAAGAGTAAAGTTGTTCAGGTCAGGGAGAACTTTCTTTGCTAGAGGAAGTCAGTCCAAGGCTGAAGATGGCCGGTACATACAGCCTTGCCATGTGTGCCAAGAACTGCAGATGCCTCTGCTAAAGAAAGGAAGATCAAAGGGAAAGGTTTTGTATTTGCTGATGATTTATTTTGTAATGAACACAAAGTTGAAATGGAAAGAAAAAGAAAGAAGGGGGGGGGAAAAAAGCCCAAAACAACAAATAATTAAATTGAAGGAAAAATACAAGAGTGCAAGAGGGAGAAACAAAGATATCAGAACCTGCTGTTGGAGGGGTGTCTCCCTCCAGCAAGGACTACCAATAACAACAGGAAGACAAAAGCAGTAGTTTTTTGAACAGTTCTGTCTTCACATCTCCTAAGAAAGAGACTACACTAAAGGGCCTTGAAGAACTCAGAAAACATTTCAGGGCAATCAGGTTGCAGGATATCAATAGACACGTTGGCTGAATATTGAGAAAACCTACTCTGGGGGGTCCTCAAAGACCAGATGCAGAGGGTTTCTAGATTGGAGAAGTTTGTGGGCTTCCAGAGGTTTAGATGCAGCAGCACAGCACAAGTTGACCACCCATATGAAGTGATTCCTCTTGGTCATTGACAAAAGTTTCAAAATCTCCTTTTAAGTCTATCCAATATTGCAATGCTTGTGTAAAACTGTAAGCAGTTGGAAGCATCTCTGAAAGCTCAAGATATTCCACACATCTCCAGTGCATCCAAGAGATCTTAGGAAGATATGCAAATCCCAGGTGCACCAGGAGACTCTGGATTTGATAAAAGACCTTCTATAACAAAACTTCAAAGGACCCAGGGCTCTCTTCTCAGCCTAGATGAGTGACTGTAGCATCTCAGTGGTACCCAGTTTGAGCAGGCCAGTGATAGATAGACAAGATGACCACACGGCAATGAAGGGCTCCAAATTAGCATATATGTAAAACAGCTGTGATCTGGCACAGGAACAGAGCTAACTGAATTTGGTTCTTATTCAGCTTCCTCAAGACTGCAGTAGAGACACTTAGGAGGCTCGAGGCCACATTCAGAAAGGCTATTGCCTAGTCTTGCCTCAAGTTTTTGACTACATAGCGGAGCCCAGCCAGATTTTCAGATCAGTGCTTGGCAGATACTCAAGGATAATGCAAGCAGACTTGTTTTTGTGCAGTAAACCAGTGTTAAAGCATAGTGACATGGTGCAATGTTCTATGGCCTTGGATGAACTGTTGTTCCAACATTTGGAGTATTTACAAATAGCCAGTATTTTACAGAATTTTTGGTAAGACTAGTGGATGGTCTTATCAGACAATTGTTCCAGTATTCCTTGTCATTGAAAGCAAGTATTTTCAACTAGATAACTTCATTTTTTGTTCAAAATTACTCTAAGATTGTCAGTAATCATACATCATACACACATATATCCAACATAGATAGGATGTAGCTTAAGAGAAACACAGCTTGAGAGATACACTCCTTAATCAAAGAAACACAGAATCAAGAAATTATTATTAATATATTTATGAAAGGCCATTTTATTAATTTTATCGTGGTAAATTGAAGAGCATTAATTTTCTTATTTGTCTCATAATCCATATGAATGCTAGGTTTTAAAGAAAATACTATTGTTAGCACAACACTATTAAAACTATTAAGTAAAGGCATAATAATTCCATAAAATTGTGGGCATGATTGATTTTTTTAATGGGCTGTTCACTTGTTCTCTGACCCCCCTAAGGATTTTTGCTCCTAGCCTCTCATACATAGTAAATTCATTAAATCCAACCTATTTCCCCAAAGCATTGCATCATTTTAGAGGTATATAGCATCAAATACCAAGTAAAATAGAACAAGTGAATTGCACTGCTAAAATAACTGAGGAGAAAAAAGCCCACAGAAAACAAAGTTAAAATAGCAGCCATTATGAGCCAACACTGACAGCAATATTTTACTCTGTCTCCTAGTAAGCATTTTGAGGGATTGTTCAGTTAATTTGCAAGAGTACTCTTCATTATCAGCATGTATATAACATCATTATTTTACAGGATCAAAAGGAAACTCTGCAATCTAACTGCAAAAATATTTAGTCTCTATGGACCAAATCAACATCTGAATTTTTTAGAAACATAAGGAAGCACCTCACACATTTGGTTGCTATTTTATTATCTTTTATTAGTTGTACATGCGACTACCCCAAAGAAGTTGCATTCTCTTATAGACATAACACAAAGGAAAGCAAATACACAGGGAAAGAGAATAATGGGAGGAGAAGGACCCATGTTACTGTAACATCAAGCTGTTATGAAGTTCTGGCACATGCATTTTCTGCAGTCTCAGTGAACACATAAAATTGTTTTTATGACACAAGAGGAGGGAGATTCCAGGAAAGATTCAAACTGGTTAGCATAACTTGATGGACAGGGATTAGGAATTTTCTCCATGCATTGGGGGCTATACAAATAATTTCATAATTCTACCTTGGTACCCAGCGTGACTATTGCAACCTCTCTTACATCATCACATGGACAGTCTATACTCTCACCATTCTTACTGAGAGAGACAGAGAGACACAGAGAGACAGAGAGAGAGAATGAAGAGAGAGAAAATGTTACTAACTCAGGCATCAAGTCTTCCTTCTCTTTATAAATGTTTATGGCTGATTTTCTGGGGACCTAATGTTACTAAAAAACCCTAAGGGCCAGCTGGGGCTCAGCAGTGTGTGAAGCCAGGGCACACTGTGGTGCTTGTCTGGCCAACCATCCCCTGCCCTGAGCTGGGCACAGCAACCCAGGCAGCTTCCCATGGCTCTGCACCCCTGGCATGAGCTCTGTGGCTGCTCTATCCATGTGAAGGGAAGTTGGCTGCACAAACATCCTCATCACTTATTTCCTTCAATTACAGACTTCCTCTTTACCATTTAATCTGCAAGCACTTTACTTTTAAAAACAGGAATAAATTTAATGACCCTGCCTCACTTCTGTTAAAAAAAAGAAAATAAAAACAAATCAGATTAGCAAAAAACATCCAGGCACTGTAATCCAGCCACCCTCTACAATCAGAACGGATGGACAAAGACAAGAATAAATTTTTATATCGATTTAAGACAGTATATCTGCTAAACAGTAAAAAAATTCCCATGATGTAATCTAAACAGATGGTCACAAATGATAAAGTTTCTGGAGTTTAACAAGTTAAACTAATAAACACACACTCCCAGCCTGCCTTAATGTACTGTAAATCACTCAACCCTAAAAGAACTGAAAGCAAACCATTTTAGTTTTAACTGAGGAGTCTACACAAGAGTTACTGTGGCTCTCTGTTCTGTTGAGCTGTTAGTGATGAAGTTCATTCATGAACTTTTGTTCTTATTTGCTGAAGACCAAGGTGTATAGAGATGATGGTTAAACAGATCATTGTGACTACTTAGTGGTATCTTCTGTACAAGGACAAGAAACTTTCTCTCCAGAGTTTCTGCATCAAACCTAAACTGACGGCTGAGCTATAGCATGACTTTTAGATAAATAATTCTAATGTATAGTTCACCTTCACTGCTAAATGTGTCTGAATCTATTTACTATTCAGCAATCAAACTTTGTAAAGTTTATCTCCTTACTGAAGTGATGTCTACTCAAAGAGGTTGTCTCTCCACTCACATCTCCCCGTATTAGTAAACTGATAACCTAAGCTTTTTAAGATTTTTACTAAATTGATTTGAGAGACACCAGTCTAGGCCCCAAATATCTAGGACTACAAGAGACAGGATGAAAAGTAGACTGGAAATATTGAGAAGAGTATATGACATATATATTATATAGTTTGGGTTTTTTATGTTAAGGGAAGCTGACAGGGAAAATAGAGGTACTCACCACTCATTTTTACAATTAGCAGTTTAATATACATATCATTCCATAAACAGACTGCATGGCACATAAATAGACTGAACTCCAGTGACAAATATACTGGCAAGCATAACTTTTAGGTTTCCCCTAAATTTATCAGTGAAAAATCTAGATATGCAAAACTCTGAAGAAAAATACAAAACATACTTCATTCTATATAAATATTTGTTTTCTGAAAATGTCAATAAAATCAGTTATAGAATATATAGAGAAAGCATTTCATTTTATTACTTCAGTGTCCTCAATAAGAAAGGGAGCTCTGCGTCTATAAAAGATGCTTAACACAGCCAAAGGAGCTGTTCATACTGATGTCCAAAATAAATCCATCTTTGTCTTGTTATTTGAAGTATATAAACATATCAACATGTGGAAAATTTCATCAGTGAAAATTGAACTTCAGTTATTTAATTTAAAAAACAAACTCTCTCTATCAAGGTTTAAGCAAATACTGAAGTCTACCTCTCCTGTTCTTGCTTCATTCGTATTCTCTCCTCTTCTGAAGT
Organism: Picathartes gymnocephalus; assembly: GCA_013390045.1. Classification (NCBI taxonomy): domain Eukaryota; kingdom Metazoa; phylum Chordata; class Aves; order Passeriformes; family Picathartidae; genus Picathartes; species Picathartes gymnocephalus. The sequence continues at coordinate 32,705 of WEKY01040951.1, forward strand.
AAGAGCTTCCTGCACTTTTATTTTACCAGTTTTCTCACTCTTGTCATCTTTGCGATGTTTGCCAAACCTGTTAATAACACACAAAAAAAGAATCTAACTTGTGAAATGAACAAAACTGTATTTTCCTTTTCCTATGACAAAGAGAGTTCTCCAAGAAGGACTGCTGGGAAACCAGGAAGGGAAAGTGCAAAGACCTCAGAATCTCAATTTTTAATATTTTCAGGCTGCTTCTGGTTTGGTGGTTTGTTTTTTTTTTTTAGACAAGTTTTTTTAATTTTTATTTTCATTTCAATCCTCTTAGAAGTTTATAGAATTCCTCACTGAAGAACAGAACAAACAAAAAATAAGAATTGGACCACATTTCTCTTTTATGCCAGGATTTTGGAGTCACTATTCTTTAACAGACAGTCAAGCAATGTTTTAGAACACCATCTCTGCCCAGGGAAACAGCTCAGGTGTGCATTAAGCAAAGGTTTCCCCATGTGAACGTGAGGAGAGAGGGAGCTGCAGGTGGTCCAACAGCTCCAGGGGCAGCACCACGCCCTGCACCCCGCAAGGGCCATTTCCCCACACAGAGGAGGCCATTCAAAACTGTCAATTTATTCTTTTTCAGCACCAGGGTTTGTTGGGGGTTTTTTTAACTTTATTCATCATGACTCTTTACCCAAGGGTGTTGCAGTGTGGGAGGGTGACTGGAGGGATGGAGCTGTCTGGGCTGCCCTAGACGGAGATGGGTGCTGCCAACCCAGAGTTTGCCCTCTTCACATCTCCTCTAAAGCCTCTAAAGGCTACATTTCAAACATATTAGGTTTCTTCCACATTTGCACATTCCACTGTTTTCTTTAAACTTTCAGGGAGTGAGAATTTGGCATTTGAGATACTCAGTTATTATTAGGACAAAATTATTCATATTTCTTAAGACATTTCTGACCTATTCTGGAAGGAATGACTTTCGTATAGAGCAAACCAAACAAACACTTTAATATAACCTTTAAATAGATCTAAACTTTAGATGAAAATTTTTTATTTAAGGCAGAAGGGCTAACATACATCTGTTAAACAGTATATATACCAATTAAACGTGGCATCATTTATCACACCAAAAGCAGCAAGAATTTTACTTTTTTTATACCAAACACTCATCTGAGAGCTGACTGACACTGTGGCACTTCACACTCAGGTTCACATCAAAAGTGCAATTAAAGCAATGAGACTTGCAATCAAACATGTCTAGCAATAGTGCTGACAGGACACCACAAATGCTCATGGACAGTGAAATAAACCACAGAGTTCTTAAAGCTTCCTTCTGACCTGTTAATGTAACATCTTTAAAATATTCAGAGTTCACCAGGCATTTATAATATTTTCCCATTCATTCCTTTTGATTCTAGGACAAAGCCATTGTGTGGGTTGAAGATACACCACACAGCAACCAGGCAGAATGATGAATTTCTGGCCATTCAATCAAGAGATATGATTTATATTCTGTAATCATGTTTATGGCTCTTAGTGCAGCTCTTTAAAACCAAAACACAAAAATACAGCGTAGGAGCATGTACATAAACTTTAAAGTGTGTGCCCATTCTCCACACAGATTGCTCATTTCCAAAGTAATTCAGGCATCTGAAAACTAAAGCTGTTTATTAATAACCACCTGAAAAGGGATAGGCAGAGGACATGATAGGGTTAAGAAATGCAAAATAGGGTGTAAAGTATCTGATTTTATAATGTTATATGTAAAACTGACATGCTTAAATCCAGTCATTCAAAACACCAACGTGTATCTTTTAAAACATCCACCAATTTATTAGAGAGTAGTCAAAACCATTATACAAAGCATTTACATGTATGAGATATATATGATACAAGAGATTCAAATCAAGTTCTGGATGTTGCACACCAGACAAAAGAAATTGCTTAATTTAAAATAGCCCTAAGACCTCTAGCCCAGAGACGAGTTTTGGCAGAAAAACAATGGAACTGAGCCATTCTACCCTGATACACAAAGAGTGCCTGAGGTGGCAGCATGGGTCTGACTGATGGAACATGCAGAGCTGTGAGGAGACAAGCAACATATGTGGCACTCTAGCATAGCATCTCTGGGATGCTCACATATCCTTCTGTCTCCTGTCCTTCCTCAACCCATTTAAAATGTCAGGCAAAGCAAAAGGCTCAAATTCTGGAGTACCCAGTTTATTTTTGAAAAAGAAATCGTGCTTTTAAAAAGGGGGGGGGGGTGGGGGGGGAAGAAAAAAATTGAATTAGTTGTTATTGCCCATTAGGTTTTGGCAGCAAAACACTATTTCTGCCACCATAGATCAACTCATTGCAAGTATGAACAGATATATAGTGAAATCAATACCTTATTAAAAAAAAGAAAGCACACAGGAAATTTCTAATAATCCTTGTAAGCAATCTAGTAAATGTCTGGTCAGGCTGCATGATTGTGAGGAGAGCATTTCTAATGTTAACATGTAATGCCAACCTAGCAGATTTCAATGGTTTGAATTTGCAGATCCAACCAAGCAAGTCTAGAGCACACAGAGCTCATGTGCATTCCCACAGAGGCAGAGGGAGGCACCACACATGGAGCATTGGAGCAGCACCAGGGCTCAGTTTGCTTTGAGTCGTGAGCAAGTTGTGGCAACAACCCTTCTTCTCTTTCAGGGTTTTCTTCCAATCGTCCCAGAATTAATGTTCCTTCTGCCCCCAAGGACCATCCTGATAAAAGTCTCTGCAAGACAGCTCTGGTTCTTCCCCTGGCACTTCAGAGGGTGGCCATATTGTTCCCACTCTGACTGGAGACTTCCCAGTGCCCATCTCTGGCAAGCTCAGTGGTCATCCCAGCAGTGGACAGCCTGGCAGAGTATGAACCATGCTGGTCTTGCACAGGTGCCTTCTCTGGACTTTGCCACACGCAGAAGTGATCTATCTGCCATAATCACCACTGCCTGTAACAAGTTCAGCAACATTAACTGGACTGTCCCTATACTGGAACCCAGAAAAACAAACACCATCCTCCCCCCTCCCTGATTGTGGCTTCATGTTTTTAGCACAATGCACAGTTGTGTTAATTGTGGCTTAACAATCACAAAGCTTTGAGAAGGTGCTAAGATAGCATCTCAAGAAGATGCTGAGAGAGCCACCAAGCACTTGAGAAAGGTGCTGAAAAGAACTGTGATGGAGATACATTTGTACACCCCCCCACAGCTCCTTTATTTCTGAAGGAGCAGTCACTCCAAACATCATTCAAAGTCTTTGGCAAGATTACTCTTGCTAGCAATAAATGTGTTTGTTCTTTACTTCTATTAAAAGCGTTTGCATCATGAAGTATGATTTACAGTCATAATGAAACCCACAGCCCAAATCAGCATCCTCTCCACCAAATTTATAGCAGACATTTACAAATTATTTATTTAACAGTCATATTCAAGCTAAGTTTAACTACAGAAATGCAACATCCAGCAATGCTAAGGCACACCATTAAAGCCATCTGTTAATACTCTGTCAGCTGTACTCTGGTGTGACTACACTGGTGTCAAGCTATTGAAAATCATCTGTCCTAATTTCTTCAGGTAGATGTTTCCTACTCATATAAATGATGTTTCCTATTCATGAATATTAATCGAAATAGGACACTGAATAAGACTATACAGACCACTGAAATTCAAACAGTCTACGCAATATCCCTTCAAAATACCAAATACACATCCCACAGTTACTGTGCACTGTCTCCACAGCCAGAGGTAAAGCCCTTTCTGCTGCTGTTTGGTGGCCCTTGTTTACTTGTGTGAGTCAAAAGTCTGGGTCAGGTCCCCAGAATTACTCCCAGTATGTACAAAACCCTGAATTGAATGCATTGGCTCAATGCAAAGATCTGTCTTACCTATGTGAAAGTTTCACCTCCTTACAAGTGCAACTGGTCTGGTCCCTGACTTGCCCCATGAATGTGTTTGACACCCTCCCCATAAGCCACCAGACTTTGCATCATGGTGAATCTTAGCTCTATACTGCTCAGGTACTCAAAAGGAAGGAGAGGTGGAATGAAGATGTATGTCCCATACATGACCGATGGCAAATTTGGAACCTTACAGCTTCCAGTACTATTTTTTCCATAATCCAGATATTGGATGGCCTGGCACTCCCACATATTAAGTTCTCCCACTGAAGTGACTGCTCACTTACAGAGAACAGCCTAAGACTGAAACTTGCAAAGTGCAATCAAAGATATCTTCCTTGTAAAACAGAAATCACCATCTATTTGTGCTGTGTGAGAGAGACTCTAGACTTTTGCAAGGCCTTGAGGATACAGCCAAGTGCTGTGATCCCAGCCCTCACTGCTCCCTCCCCAGACGCAGGAGCAGTTCTCTGCTCTGTGCAGCTGGTTAGAGAGTGCCTCGAGCATTTGGTGATTTCCAGGCACTTGTCTGAACCTGAGATGGTCTCATTCTCACTGCTGGGGGCTGGCTGCTGGGATACTTGTTGCAGTTCTTACAAATGCAGATGAAATGACAACTTTCCTTCTGATACAGACACGAAAACTCCATCGCTCAGAATCTGTGCACAGCAATGCTCCTTGCATTAGTGAAAAGGAAGATAGTGCTTAAAAACAAAGAAATTACTGATTTTGGAATTAAAAAACAAAACCCTGCAGAAAAGGAGCATCTGAGGCACTGATGTTCAGACAGTCTTGAGAATCTAATTCCAAGCCCTTTTCTTTTGCTGTGTTCAGTGCCAACAATTTGACTGTGAGCTACAAAAGCACAGCCTAAATCAGTGCACAAGATACCAATGCACAGACCCAAGCTGCTACATGACGTGCAACCAAATTACACATGCTACAGCCTCACCAAGTTACCATATTCATGTGGAAAATAGTTCTGGTGCTAAAGCTTGAGCTATACCAGCTGCTCTGAAGCACCTGCAGCTACAGGAGCACAACACTGACCTGTGGGCACCATTTCCCTCAATTTTTAGAAGCAGAACACAGAATATTATTACTCAGGGTAGAAAATAAAGAGCAAAAAAAAAGAGCACATTTTCCTCCAAATCCCAAGTAATAAAAAAATTACCATTCTGTTCATAAATATCCTATCATAGATACAGCTTAATACTTCTTTGAGGACACAAACTGTATGGTTATATAATAATCTCTTCATAATACTAACAATGTTTACTTCACGTAACAGCTTGTTTATTCAGTAGCTCTCTCATTTAAACTCTGTTATAAAAAGTATAGCTAAAAAGTAGTTTAATTTTATTTTGTAGATGCACAAGTAAAGAAAAATTTCTATGACTAATTGAAATACAGGTTGCAAATTAAAAATACCCTGTCTGTCCAAGAGTGTGAGAAATTGATGAAAGAGAGCATCTGAAATCTTGTTCACTCTAATTGCCAAGATACTCCAGAGTTCTACTTAATTTATATCTTCTTAATTCTCCTTTTACATTAAGGGTTGGAGAAAGCTTCAAGATAAGTGTAAATGCTCAAAGTCATATTCACAGATCCATAGACAATCCTCAAATTCAGCCAACAACAGGAATCACAGTAAGGGAAAAAAAAAAATTGTAAGAGGACCTCCTTTTAAATGTATGATCTATCTTTTCAGCCAAGTCACATCAGAGGAAAGGACCATCCTCAGACCCTGTGATACTGGTTTGTCACATTATTATTAATAAAAAGATAAGAACACAGACCTGTATGCCATAAGCTTGACCCTCAAATAGGAAATCTCATGAACTTTCAATAATCGAATCAAACTAAAATGAATACCCAAACCTCTCTGTCAGCTGGCTCACTTTCAAGCTTACTTGCTTGAATGACTGTCACCAACTAGGAGGTGACCTAATCTAAAGTCTATCATGCTGAACAGAGAGGCACTGACTAACAAGTGCCTTCAGTGGCTTTGGGCCAGTGCATCAGAGCAACTGAACAGGATGAGGCTCAACAGAGAAGACAACTTAGCAGAATATTTAAAGAACATGATGGCATAAATATATAGAAAAATGTAAAATTACATAAAATACACATAGACATAAAGAACACAGACATAAAGAACATGTCAGTGATTTTGTGTGAATAGATATAAATACAGATAGAACAACTGAAGCAAGGAGGATGCATGAGTAACAACAGAAATTCCACATTTATAAGTTATCTCAAGAACAGATTCAGTTTAAAAGAATGTATATCAGCATCCTTGATATAACAAAAAAAAATACGCATAATCTGCTAAACAGATTTACTCTGATGTGTTACTGATGAGATCATTGTCATCTGCCAAATCATCCACATATTTCATTAGAATAAAGAGCCACAGAAGAAACATGCATTAGTTGATTAATGAAAAAAACACAAAAATTGATTGAGACAGTTCAGTAGCATTATGTTCCTTAATGGAAAAAAGACCATCATTAAAAATTAACAATTAGTAAGTCTCTTGAGCTATTTTGTCAGTGTTTTCTATCTTCAAGGCATGCTCTTTTCTCCATAGTAGCAAACAGTATTCACACACACACAGACACACATAATGTAAACACTGCTTGAACAATTTTGAAATTATTTCTTTTTCACCCTGCTGTATCAGCAAAATCTTCAGACTTGTATTGCAACCTATTATTGTGACACACACAAAACCATTCTTTTGCTAAAAAAAAAAAAAAGGAAAAACAAGGATTTAACATAGCACACAAATAAAAGACACCCTCTTTAGTGATGACTTGAAGGTTTAGAAGCCTTCCATTCCAAGCAAAATTGTGCAAGTGCTATTTTTAAAGACATGTTTTTAAGTGTAAACATTTACGCATTTACAATGGATTTCTAGAAATAGCCTATTATCACATGCTGCTAATCAAATTAGTAGACCCAATTCTACTTGTTGGGAGGGAGTGGAATGAGTGCTGGAGTGACTCAGCAGCAGCACTGTCCTGAGACGACACAGAAGCACTGATGTGCAGGCACCTTGGTGCAGAAGCTTGCGGGCATAATTAAAACAGACACTGATAACTTCATTTTCCATGGATTTCCTTGCCTATGTTAAAACTGATAAAGCAGCAATCCTGCTGCAACATTCAGGAGAAGACCCCTGCCAGGAGGGTTCCTGGAGAACTCTGCAGTCACAAACCAAGAAAAAACGCATTACAAAAGGTCACAGGTAACTCATGAAAATGAAGAATGCCCTAAAAAGGTACACCTGTATCTCTTCAGGTCAGTGATGTTTGCCTTCAAGCAATAAAGAAACTCATGTGATCAGCCACAAACACAGAAATTTAAAGCACAAGAACAGAAGGGGCTATTACTGCAAAATATCAGCCCTCTGAAGTGCCCGCCTTGGGCCTGAGTACTGTAAAGCATGTGAAGGTCTTCTGTGTTCTTTTCACACAATTTCTCTCAGCAGCCTCCATATCACTTTCCAAACATTAAAAAACCCTTTTTCAGCCCCATTCAAGAGGGCCTTCTAGCACATCTCACCAAACTATGTTTACTCAAAAAGAACAGACAGGACAGCACATATATCACAACACTTGGTGTACAACAGCACCGGTGATTCCCACAACAACTTCCTGCAAAGAAGTGGAAACAGCATATGTGATCCATAACTGCTTCCAGCCAGTGAAACGTAATCTGCCTGTCTTTGTGAGTCAGTATCCCAACTTCACAGAAAATGGGTATGATGCCAAACTAGAGACATGTCATGAGGTTTCATTCAATTATTTTCATAAACAATTTTGATAACATTTCCTGAAAGGCATGACACAACAGGCAGAATATTATTCACACCAAGTCGCTCTCTTTTCACAACTTAAACATTTGTAATATTTACTTCCAGCATAAAATGGCGGAACTTTTAAAAACAGATTTCTTTTATGGAAAGACCATCTGTTTGCAAATTTCTAAGCAGAAGATAATCTTCTTGCATTGTTACTCATGATTGCCTTAAGATAGCTGGAGCCATGGACAGCTCTAATAAATAAATAAATAAATAAAGTACAAGAAATTAGAAAAAGAAACCCCTAACAACTACTTCGAACTACTATAGTTGAAAAGCAGGCTGAGAAGTGCAAGGAAAGTAAGAAAAATTTTACAATTATACTATTGGAAAGACAGCAGCAAGACAGGAGAGATATCCGAATCTACTCGGTAAGCAATACCACAACATATAGTAAAAGTCACCATAAATAATTCATATTCATGGTGGTCAGCCAAAATCTGTTAAACTGGGGATTGTGGCATCCGTGAAGGAATCAGGAATATCAAAAAAAGCTTCTGTAGGTACAATTTTGCTAGCAGTCATAAGTGATGGGAGCAACCACAGAAATAGTACATGACATTTTAACGGACATTTCATAACAGTCTAAGCATTTTGAAGTTTGTGAGCAAAGCTCTTTAATGCTGTGTATGTATTCAAAAAAGAGAGTAGTTATTGACCACAGTTACTTGCCTCAAGCTTCAATTTGATACACTGTATGCTACTTGTCATTGAAGAAAGTAGCTCATACGTGTGACCCAGCTGAGCTAATTCAGTCTTTTTATATAATATCTATATATTCTTAATATGCATTTTATAAATATATAATCTCAGTGGGCAACATGGCCTTTTATACTGTGATTTAATGTACTTAGAAATTCTCCTGTCACCCCTCTCACACAGACTGTGCCCATCAAGACTGCAGTGCCCTGTTCTAAACTGCAGTACTGGGCAGTAAGATGATAAACAGTAACTGAAAGTCTATAAATACGACTTGCAAAAAAAATAAAGCCTAGCTGACAGAGTAAAGAGCAGGCTCCTGAGCTTGAGTGAGGCTTGCAGTATGTTAATTCACAGACTGCATACATAAAAGCATACATGTAACTCTCTACTTTGCAATACATAATACCATACATAGGGATAACAAAAAATACCCAAATTCTCAGCATCAACCACAGCCACTATTAACAAGTTCCTGACAATCTGGAGTACAATGCAGCCATTCTTCAATAACATAAGCAATTTTCTGGGAAGAAGTACAATCCTACATCCCAGTGCCACCGGGTGCCAGGTTCAGCTCCCTGTCTCTGGCTCACACTGTGTCAAACAGGTGACACCACCTCACCCCAGCACTCTCCACCTGCCCACAGCTGCCCTGCAGCCATGCACCAAGGTGGGCAACTTCTGATGCTGCATTTGTCATGCTCCAGAGAGGAGTTTAAAAATTGTGGACCCATTTGGGTACGAACAATACTACATTGTATGCCTCTAATTACCACTGTCCACTACGGATCCTTAGAGGGAGCGTTTAAACCACGGCTACTCAGCAACGCGTTCTCTCCACAACTATATTTCTAATTCCTGCTCTGTTCATTTTAATGCATTATTGTTTCCAAATACAATGCTTCAAATTGCAAATTATGTCTGGCTCAAGGGCTGATTATGAGAAACACTAGCACTTCTGCCTCTGTGTGAATAACTCTGATAATAATGAGTGATTGATTGAGCTCCAAGAAGTCCAAATGATGAGAAGGGTCAATTTGAACATTTTTATTAGCTTCTTTTGTTAAATCTAACGCTTTGCCAGGCCAGAGACAAATACTGCATCTGGTTACCATGATTTTTTGCTACCCTAGAGAAGTACAATTTAGAAAATGGGTACTGGTCTAAAGGCAGACTTTATAAGAAATGCTAATGAATCATAAAAACACATCCATTTTAGTGGCACTCAAGAGATGGCCAAAGAAAAGGGGAATAAAAAGAAAAAGTTGCAAGGGAAATTTGCTTCAACACTTTCCTGCCAGAAAAGGAAAAAAATCCTTCAGTAATACTAAGAATCATCACAGCTCCATTTTACAACCAAAACGCTTTGTTTGATAGGCCTGCCTTAGGTAAACATGACCTACAACATGAAAATCACTAAAAATGCTTACTAAGCACATGCAACAGCAGAGAAATTAGGACAGAACTGTAATACACAAGCTAGTTAGACCAGGAAATTGCAGTAACATTATTCCAAGAACTTAAGTCTTGCAGTCGTTCAATTACACTGTAGAAAAGAAAATCAGCAAAAGTTAACACAGACACACAAAAAGTTAATCAAACTTGTTGCAGTTCATCCAGAATGTTCCAAAGATTAAATTTTGCCTACAGATCTCATTACCTAGAAATGTTAATACGTCAGTCAGCACTTCTTCTGTCAGTTACTAGAGATCTTTGTTGATACACACCTCCTAGAAAACAATGTCTGCAGGGTAAATTAAGTAATAGGTCATGTCTCTGTATCTTTAGTCCCATTCCAATATTTACACTTACAGGAGGTAGAGAAGCCACAGACAATTTCCAGCAGAAGACTGCAGTCAACACTGTAGGATCTGTGGGACAAGACTAAACAAAATATTCCTAAAGCCAGACAAATGTGCAGCTGTCATTCTCTTCTCAGAGGATGCCTACAACACCAAGAAGCAAATCCCCTCACTGAGCCATAGCATCCTAGTGCTGATGGATGGAGGTTACAGTTTAGGGTCTCCTGTCTCATTCTGGCTTTCACAGTGCCACTCAAATCTACTTGTGGCTAAAACATAAAGTTTAATTCTATAACCAAATTACTAAAGCTAACAGAACACCCTTACAAGGTACCCTAGAACACAATCCATTTAAGTGCCCTTGAATTGTTCCAAGACCAGGTTGGATGGGATTTTGAGCAATCTGATCTAGCGGAAGATATCCCCACTCAGTAGATATTATAACTAGATGGTCTTTAAGTTCCAACTCAAACCATTCTGTGATTCTCTGAATCTACATTATCATAAAAAGCAGAGAGCAAGAAATAACAGGCACATTATTTTGAAAGTTTGCTATAAAGATAGGGCTATGGCACAGGGACTTAGCCTGAACCAAGGCTCTGAGTAGTAAATATTAATATGTCACTGCTGGCTTCACATACCTCTGTCTCTTCTACCAGTCATATTCTGCCCTGCAGCATGAAAATTCAGTTTACACATGCAGTATCTTCTGGGTGGAAAATGAAGAGTGAGACTTTGCACTGCAGCAGCACCAGCAGAATAAACCATCTCTGGAGTAGATGCAGTAAGACTCAGGTGGATCATTGCTGGGACAGCAGTCTGCCAGCAAGTCTCTGCAGCAGCTGCTTCCAGGGCTTGCCCAGAGCTACCTGGAGCCCTGGAGATGCCTGCCATCCTGTAGCTGCCAGCAATCAGAGCCTGAGCTGTCTCCATGTAACTGCAGTTGAAATAACTATATCAATTGTGATTTACACTGCTGATTATTTTAGGGCCAAGCTGGGAGCTGAGATTATTTCAAATTGAAAAGATGTACAAAGCAGGACTTGCTTGGGACTAATTACAGGCAAGAGATGTGGGGTGATGAGTTAGGTTGGTGGGTTTTTTTGTTTTGTTTGTTTTTTGGTTTTCTGTTTGTTTGTTTTGGGTTTTTTTTTTGTTGTTGTTGTTTTGTTGGCTTTTTGTTTCTTTGTTTGTTTGGGGTTTTTTTTGTTTGTTTGTTTTGTGGCTTTTTTTGTTTTTTGGGGTTTTTTTTGTTGCAGCCACCACATAAATAAGCTCCTAGCACAAAATATCTCAGACCTGGACCAGCCCCATACACACTGACATTTCTGTTCTCATTTCTACATGCTCAGTTACTATAGGAAGCAAATGCCTGTATTTATTTAAAAACCCGGAGAGATGATGTTCAAAATAAACCCAGACTTGACTTCAAAGCTATCTGGCTCTTGAGATGTTCTTCTATCTTCAAATGATAACAGCTCTGCTCACACTCAGTGCTGCACACAGTATACAGCAATTATCACTGCCATTTTACTATTTCTTCTGAAAATATAGGCTAAAATAAACCTTGAAAAAAAATACAACAATGAAAATGGCACTGATTCTTCATATTTCATTTATCTTACACAAGCAGTTTTCTTCCTTTGGGGTTATAAAAGGCAACCAGAACAAGCAAAGTATTTGGAGCTCTATAGATGATACCAGGACTCCTAACAGTTACAGATTATAATATTGTTGGTATCATTACCTGCTCAGCAACATCAGAGAAAAGAAACACTTTAATTGTCACACTACATCTGAAACTCCTGCTTATGCCAGCATGCTGTGCTCTGAATTTCAGGATTTTAGCACTATGTGTAAAAGACAACAATTGCATCTATAACAACATCATGAAATATTTGAGATTTATTTGCAATATGCTGCTGTTGAAATGTGTAGTAGCAGTTCATCTTGCACACTAAACATACCCAGTGTTGAATATGCTAGAGGCACTTGCAATTGGTATAAAAATATACTACTTTCATTATTGTGGTACTCAAAATTGCTGATAAAGAGGAGATTCTAGATGCATTTTTGTTATTTAATCTTTTTCAGATCTTTTAGAGCTAATCCATAAACTTTGTTACTGCTTAGACATTTTTTTACTAAGCACTACTTATAACACCATAGCATGAAAAAGGAAACCACATACACTTTCAGTGATTCATCTATCCAGCATCCATCCACCTTCAAACTAAACTCAACACCAGTATCTGGGAGTTCTAGCATATGTTTTTAGCATACATGTATTTCATATTTATACAATACAGCAAACACCACACGACATCAAAACCCCTGGAGACATTAGCGTGGATGAGGTACTACTCTATTTTTAAAATGAGAAAATATTTCCTCTTGAATGTTTAAGCAGCTTGCCAAACTCCATGAGTTTTTCGTATTGCAAGCACAAAAAAAAAGGTCTAGCTATGCAAGTTTTATTGACAAAGCTAAATCTATCAAGTTAATAGTCAGTTAACATTGACTGATTTAATTATTTATAACAGAGAATTTCTCTATCAATACAGCATTTCAAACATACTTTCAACATAAAATATAAACTCTTTAAAACAGCCATATCAGTAGTATGCTATTATATTTATTAAAATTAGTCAAGTTCACCAAGTAGCTTCATGAAACTATACTATGTTCTTCTTCCTTTTTTGGACTAGGAGCTACCAGACTGATAGCAACAAAGTCTTGAAAAATTGTTAACATTTGCAGAAACTAAGAATTTATCTTCAGCAAAAGCAAACATTTCAAAATTGACTGTTAACCACATCACCAGCTAGACCAAGAACTGTAAAACTAGTTCTTGAGTTCATTCCAGCAGGGTCTATTTTACAAACATCTACAGCCCTTTCTTGCACTTCTGCTTATTGTAAGTTTGCACAGAAGTGGTAAAATTTAATATGTGGTGGAACACTACATTAACTACTGAAATGTTATTGCACATCAAAAAGGTTTACTGCTGCTTTGGAAACACGCTTACCTGAGTGCCATAAAACGCTGAGATAATGAGTCAGATCTACTGCGCTGCACTGCAATCAGAGCTGCGCACTTGAAATGCAAAAGCTTGACACAAAAGTCATTTACACAATCTCTAAAAGACATTTTTGTATAAGACATACTTCAAATCTTGTAGCATTTTGGAATTAGGTAAATATACCCCAAATTATCACTAACAGGACAAATTGCCCAGAACAGAATATGCACACACACTGTATTTTGTACTCAAGCACAAAGGCACTGTCTCAAGAAATCCCCAAGTTACAGATCACTGAAAGTCTGGAAGACAGACCTGGGAAGAATTGTATATGGTCACCCAGTTCTGCTATCCCACACTTGGGAGCTGAGTGTCAGAGGCAACGTACTGGGGTACAGGAACTTCCTGGGTATCATTTAACTCTTGTGTGACCAACTTCCTACATTCAATCCTAAGGAATCAACCAAACATGAGTGGAATTAAAAATAACCCTTTGTCCCCCTCCAAAAGTAAAATAAACTTCCTCCTTTTATGACTGGCTGAACTACAAATGCTTGAGGTTTTACTTGATACATGTACTTTGGGATGAAAAGTATGAGCATTAACACAACACTAATTTTAGATATTTAATAAAAAACAGGTGACATTTTCAGGTGTAGCATGAAATGGTAGAAAGAAAGATTTCTGTCAACTGTTTCTCTCTCAGTGTCACAGAAAATAATCACCTTTTCTAGCTCAGTGGATCATATAAGACACTATTACCGTATCAGCCAATCAAGCTCAGTATCCTAATAGTTGCCAGTCCAAGACAATTTAGAGTAAGATGCTTGGAACCACAATGAAAAAAAACCTCTTTGTAGATAACTTCTTCCTTAAAACTTAGCATGTCAGGAATCTTGTGAGGGGTCTCAGGTGTGTTACTTCCTATACTCATGGGGTCCTGTGAGGGCAGCAGTCCCTGAGGGTAACAGCATATCACAAAGGTCTTTTAAAATTTAAACTTTTTGCAAGAAAATCTCATTGTACATCTATATGTTCTTGATTCATGAGAAGGATAAGTACATGCTGATTGATTCACATTTTTTGTACCAGCGATTATTCAGTGTCTCTTATTCCTGCCTTACCAAGGACAGATACTTTTCACCAGGAGAGTGGTTAAGCATTGGAACAGGCTGCTGAGAGAGGCTGCCAACTCTCCATCCTTGGAGATATTTGAAACTAAACAGGGCATGACAGCTGATGAAAAGTTGAAACTGGACTGCTGTGAGTAGGAGCTGAATCAAGTAGAAAACCTTTCTTGCCCAAATCACTAAGAGTGCAGTATTTTCAGCATCTCTTCAGTTCATCCTAATTCTACCTCTTTTTTTTTCCCCTCCAGAAGCCATCAACAGATTCAAAGAGGGGAAAATACTACTTTTATACCCCATTGTCACTGTGTTTCTAATATTTCTTTCTCTTTTTTTCTACAAAACTTGTGTTCCTCTTAGTTTTTCCTGAAACAACAATTTAAAAGCCTAAATAAGGCCTCTAAAAGCCTTATACCTACTATTTTCCTACTGCATTCAGGGAAACACAGGTGCTCACCAGCTATTTCTGTGCCAGTGTATTCTATTCCAGAAATTATACACTGGCTTAATCCCATTTTGCCATTTTCACTCTGGAGTTGCATAATTATGTCTTTAATGACTACTTTTTCGCACAATAGTAGGACATGTTATCATCTTAACAGGAGGCATCAGCCTGCCAACACACCACAAATACAGATCATTGCTCCTGGGAACTGGAATGCAGTAGTTAGTTGGAGCTTTGCCTTTCAGAAAAGGATCAGTTGTCCTGCAGCTGCCAACTTAAGTACCTTAAGAAAATATTACTTAACCACCTATGTCATCCCAGATACAAAAATATATTAAGTTGCATTCATTTTCTTCTAAGTCAACATTTCTATTCCTGTTTTTAAAAAGGATTTCCGAAGATGGCTCTGCTTTAAAAATATAATCTACAGCATCCACAATGTATACCAACGTACAGGTGCTATCAGTAATGAATTAAGCCTCCAAAGAACATTTCCAAAAGATAATGAAACAAATGTCATTAATAGAGCTTTTCACCTCACAAATACTTCATGTCTCAAGACAGTATTTATTTACGATACTTCATTATGGACTAGCGCACTGCCTGGTTAGTCTTCAATTACCACATGAGATAGAGGAAAAAATCCTATTTCTATATGAGCTTAAACTGAAATTGACTTTGAATCTCTGAACTGTCAACAAATTCTTCCCTGAAAAGGCTGGCTTTGCAGAGATTATAAAGAAGGTGTCATCCTTGACACTTGCGTTCTATATTCATCCAGCAGGCCTGGAAGAGAAGTGCACAGAACGCTGGGCAGGATGGCGGAGGGCTCAGCTGTCACCCTGCTGCCTCCCTCGCTTGCTTTGCAGGCAAAGACAGTGCTGAAGGTGTCAAAGGTTCTCTATTTAAAGTCACTGACAAGCAAAGGAAGAACACTGGGAGAATATGTTAGCAGCCACTATGAACTCGTCTCTAGTAACAAGTCATCCTGACACTTACTTCTGGATGTTAGAAACAAGAGCCCTGATTCTATTGAAATTTTTTAAAAAACAGAACAACCAAACCCCCATACACTATACTACCATCAGATTTACAAGTTCAAGATTTACTCTGGGAAAATCCACTGTTAAGAACACATAGAGCAAAGCCCTGCTTTCTGTCAGAGTGACAAACCAGAAAGCCACATACGATTATGTTAATCTCCCACTTCAAATCTCCCTTGCACAATTGCATACCACTGCTTTCTGTGTTTCGTTTAGAAGTCACAGAGTTTACTAACCACTTAATGAAGCTGCATTCCTTAAATCCCTGACAGATTATGTGAACTTGTTTGGTTTAGAAACATAAATTTGCCATTCCACTTCCCCCTGCCCCAATGACATCTTAGTCAAAAGTCAGTGTGCTCAGGGCTGCAGGCAATGAAAGACACCTCTCCTCAAAGCAACTACCTCCATGGAGCAGCAGGAAACACGAAGGCAAAGTGCACAGAGAAAGGAAGGAGCATGGCTTGCCTTTCCGAAAAAGAAAACCTATTTCCAACTAAGCTTATCTCTTTCAGTCCATTATTTAGTTTTAATTGGAAAGAAGGAAATGAAGAATATGAAAATGCTTTGAAAGACACTTGTAAGAGTCCTGGGTAATTGTCTGCATCAAAGATGACAATTTGCAGCATGGCTGCTTTCACTTGAAAGGTTTTTCTGATGCTGTGTGTCCCAGTGGCCAGCTGAAACTTTGAAAATGGATCAGGACAAAGTAGCCCAGAGGAGCGCAGAAAAGGTGCATCAACAGTATCCGTCTTGCAGACAGGATGAGATCGGTGTTCCTCGTCTTAAGCTTGCAAGGATATCCTACTTAGACCCTGCATCCAGGATTATAGCAGGTCATGCATTTTCTAGCTGGTGGCAGAAGGGGGGAAGCAGATGTGGACTTAATGACAGTTGTGCCAGCTGGCTTGTAATAGCAGCAGGCAAAAACCAGAGCACAAAGAGCCCCAGATTCCATTTACCTGACCAACGACCCAGCTCAGCGTTTCTGATGAAAGTCTCAGCACAAGCACCACAAGCTGTCGGCAACGTTCTCATATGAGCATTAGCAAACCCAGGCACAACTCAGCGTGCACACAATGAGCTTCCAAGTTTGAAATTATACAGCTGACGGGTGTTTAAGCACTAACCTCCTCCTCTGTGTTCCAAGGTTCAAGATTTATGGCATTTTGTTCCATGAGCACTAAAGAAAAAAAAAAATCTAACTTTTGGAGATCATTCCCATGTTTTCTGTTAAGTCTATACATCAGCAAGTGTCATTTACCAATACAAAGTCCTGTTAGTCATGCTTCCAAGGAAAATGTCATTATTGCTGCTTCTTAAGCTACTGAATGATAGAAATCAGATCACAGATTTTGTTTTATCAAGTTTGAGGTATTTGCCAATCCTGCTGCTTAGGATATAATTCAACAGTATTTTACACAACTCTGACACGTTTTAGTTATTGTGCCTAGTTAAAAGTCTGAAGATTGCTATTAAATCAAAGAGAAAGAAGGCTATTACTAAATCAGTGTGTAACCTTTGGGAGTTTCTTTTCATCTCCTCACATTACAATGAGAAAAGTTAAATGCAAACCAGAATAGGCAATACAAGGAAGTCATGTAACAAGCAACAGTAATCCATGTAGGTTACTCTCCCAAATGCCTACTCAGTGGTCTCAGATAGCTAATGTGGCTGAAATGTGTAATTCAGAGCTACAAATAGTATGTTTATAAATCTGGACGTGTCCAATGCACCTTGGAAACAGCTGTGTGGGGGAAAAAATAGCCAGCAGTATATCTGATTTCAGCTAAACAAGGTTGCAAACTGAATTATCTACTTCCTCTCCCAGAACTGGAAGATACAACACTGCAAGGCTCCCAGTAATCATTTTAGATGTAATTAAATCTAATTAGGATTAGATTTTAATGGTAATCTGGGGATATTACATTTGCATTGGTTATTCAGTACATTGATTTACCCACCTATATGCTACAGCACTTAAAATGGGAATTAAGGCTCAGCTACAATATGTTATGACTTTACATCTCCGTCAACATTACACGCCAGATCTTAAAATATGCAACCTCTGATACAGAAACACCTATGCATATGATTCATTTTGAGCATACTGTCTTGCTCTGTAAAGCTCGATACACCATGCTTATGTTCTCCATTGAAAAGCCATGTTTATGTGGGACTCAGGTATTAATTCCTATGGTAGAAAATGTATTTACTTCATATAACATACTTATCCAGAGATGCTTCAAATTACATTACATCTATTCCATAAATAACCTCCAAAACTGATGCAGATATTTCTTGCTTAAACGCCAGGTTAAGATACAAGTCATATTCCCCATCTTTTGTTCTCATCAGCTGTTCCCCACACAAATCCAAACATACCATATGAATTTTCAAAGCTAATCTTCCCCAATCATATCAAGGGTTAATTGTTTCAGTAGGTTTGGGTTTTTTTATCAGGCAGTGAGTGACTGTCCCTAGATATTTTAAGCAAGAGATGACTAGCTAGCTTGGCCTCCCTACTATTCCCTTTCCTGCCTTTGGAAACCCAGAGCTGCTTCTTTCTCCTCATTATTCTCAACAATTCAGAAGTTCATTTTCTCCTAGAGATGTCATTCCTCAGACACATCCTTTCCGGAGACAGACCATTTGCTGCACATATTTTACTTCACCAGTCCAGTCACCCATTTAACAACTATATCCAAGCTTGTACACTGGGAAGGAGCATGAATTAAGTACAGGGATTGTAAGTGATCAGCAGCACTACAGCAGATGTGTCATTTTATCATTATCCAAAACCTTCAAATATAACATCTCAAATCTTCCTCTCTCATATCCTGAGGGGATCCACTTTCATAAAAATACTCTGTACATGACAGGGGCAAAAGGAAGGGGAAAAAGGCACCATATACCACTTTTGTCTCTCAGGAGAGGAATGTCAAAGAATCACACAACACAGAAACCCAATAAATTAATGTACATCTACCAGCACTAATTACAGCACACTCTTTGAAACTGTTAAGACTCTTTCTTAAGGCAGCATTACAATGACTTCTTCAACTACTGATTGTTTTTGTCAGGTTATTTTTTATCACGAAACAAAATCTCTACTTAAAAATAAACAAAATCAGACTCGAAATGAGTAAACATATTTCGTATTGCATTTGGAGAAGCATACAGATTTTTATAAACTTCGATGCCAAAACATATATCCACCGAAGAATTCTCAGCAGTGAAACAAAAAACTAGCAGACCTTCATATCAACTTCCCAGAACCTATCTGCTCAGCTGGCAGTGGCCATCCAGGCACCCTCTAACTGGACAAAAAGGAAATGCACAGCTTCTCACAAGCCACAGGATTTGGCACATGATCCTCTTGAAAGGCTAAGACAAGAATGATCCAACTACTCAGATAAAACGAATACATTCAGGTGTAAGCAATGCACTGCAGCACCTGCCTCTCTTCCAATAGACCAATATTTCTGCTCAACACTTTTCTAGGCTAACTTCTGTCCTGTTTTCATTTGTGAAGAGACTTCTCAGCCAAATGACATAATTAAATAATCTGCTGTGCCCTGAAATGTCGATTTGAAAAAAGAAATGCACACATGCTCAGACAGATTTATGTCACAGTCAGAAGGGTGAACTTCCAGCCTGTCCACAGCCCAGTGCCACCAAAGGTCCTCTGGAAATAATGGGAGTTATGTGTGTCAGAGCCACACAGTTTTGCAGTTTTCAGTTCTCCTCCAAGGTTATGTCAATCCTCTTTATTATGTTTGATACAAACAGTAAAACAGTGGAGGCGTTTAGAAGATTTACTTATGATTTTAACTTCTTATCTGAATCATCCAGGGATTTCTTGGAAATGAAGACTAGATGCTGAAGGATAAAGGGAACCGAGGGTTCTCTAGTGGGACTTTCCATCTACACAGTACAGTTTAATGAAGATTCCAGTAGCAAATCCTAAGATTTTAACTGAATGCAAGGAGACTTATTTTTATGCATCACACAGACTCTACTTTACAATCTGCCAGTTTGCATATAGGCAATGAAAAGCCCTTTGGCTAAATACAGACATTGGAATAAAGTGTCAGTTAATAGCAATTTCATCCTGCAAGTGTTTTTGCCCATACAACCTAATGAAGAAAGATTATTTTAGGATTAGAGCACTGAAAAGGAAGAAAAAAGTGAAAAAGGAGAAAAGAAAACAACAAAGAGATCACAACGTTGCACAGAACTAAAACATCCAATTATGCTTTGATCCTGGTTTGAATTTTAAATGTTACTGTCATCATTATTTTCTATCACACAACTTCTTTCAGTGATTACTCGATATTTATGATATATGTGAAATGTACAGAAAAACAAAGCATGTTATAGGTAGAAGTAGTAGCTTATCTTGCAGACATAACAAAGCCCATCTCTCAAACATCATTGAGAAGCCTGTCAACAAAGCAAATCCAGCACCAAGTGGAAATGAGGCATAATGCTTAATTCTCTCAATCAGCATTTTCTTGCTTGCCAGGAACACCTCTCTTGTGTGGGCTGACAAGATGCAAGCTAATTTACAGATCTAGGAGGAGTCAGCTATATCCAGATAGCACTGCTCTCACATTAATTAAGAGGAGACTGAAAAGTAAAGTTCACTCAGAAATGGTAGTGAAGGAAAAAAACTCAAGGAAGTGCTGACGGTTATGAACAGCAAACAACAAAGCATTGGATCATCCTATCAGTCAAATTAGTGTTGTTTCCAGATTAGAGATTTCAGAAGTGTTATATCAAGCATACAGAACAGGTAACTTTGTCTGGACCACAGAGCTGCTCAAGCTTTCTAGGTGCTGTAAACACTTTCTGACTGAACTCACAAGACAGCACTCGAGATATCCAAGATGCTACTATAGAGCCTATAGAATTTATCATGCATATTGTGCCTCAATTTTACCTGTCATTTCTGCTGTTTAAAGATGACAGAATGCAGGAAAGAACCAGTAAGCATTTCACATCTCCTGCCTTCCACATTCTCCCAGAGCGGGGTGCAACACTCTGCTCCAGGCTTGACTTGAGGCAGGCCAATGTCCAGGGGATGAGGGCATCCCCATGGGTTTCACAGGCTGAAGGACATGTGGGACTATCTCCTATGACTCTACTGGTGTTGCATGGCATACACGTCTAACAGCCTGGTGTTATTTAGTGTTTTCTAAAGCTCTCAAAACAGTATTTTCTGATTGACTACTTTTTTTCCTAATTAACCAGTTTTCCTACTTACTACTCTTGTAATATGATTCACAGTCACAGAACAATTCTCAAGAACCTGTGCAGTTACAAGTTCAACTAGTATTTTACAGGATAAAGAAAGTAAAGTTAAATGAAGCTCCCCTTACATGCTTTCAGAGCATAATCATTAATAAATATTTAAAATAATACCAGTACCTCACTTTAAAATTAAATAACAAAACAAACACTGCCTTAATATTGCTTTTTCTTTGAAATATATTTATTTACTCTAGCTAGCTAAAAGAAGACTGATTTTCTTGCTCTCTCACCCCTTTCCACAAGTGATCAAAGATGTTTGTCATGTTTCAACATTTACCCACAACAGCAGGGTGTACTTCAGCAGTCTGCTCCTTTCAGATCACTTATGTCTGCTGGAGAGATGACTCCTTCAAAAAGAACTCAGTTTGGTAAAAATCAGGTCTTTCACTGACCCGTTCTCTATGGGTTCTCAGAGCACACAACCTTAGATCCTGTTTTCCTTGAGAGGAGCATGCTGTTTTTCAATCTCAAACTGATTCATCTCTTTCACATCATGCCTCCATGATACCAATAGTCTTAATAGTAAAGCAAGAAAAACATTCATTTAGCAACACATAAGCTTAGGGTACAGTATTAAATAAGAAAAATAAAACTAAGCCCCAAATGTTTTGAGTTGTCAAAGGATATGTGCATAACTTAAACATCACCAAAGACTCTTTCCAAAACCAAGCAGTCTGTGGCTTAAAATTACTTTTTCCTTTGCCTTTCCTTTCCTTTGTCCTGCCAGACATCTTCTTCTCTTCCATTCTGAGCTGCTTCCCTTTCATGACACCACCCATAGGCTCAAAAATTGAGAGATCAGTCTATATATATTATGTATGGATTTGCATAGTAAAATATGGCCTCAGCAAGAATTCACAACATAATGAATAATTAGAAAAAGAAACTTCTTTTTATAATTCATTCTACATTTAATTGCAAAGTACCTACCTGAACATGTCTCCTAAGCCTTTCAGCATTCCTTTCTTTGCCTTAATTTTGTCCTTCTCTTTATCTCGATCTTTCTTCTTTTCCTTTCCAGTTTTTTTTCTGTCACCTTTATCTTGGCTTCCATTCATGTGTCTCTCTAACGAGTGGGATGGCTGGTCACTTGCCGTGGACACAGATTCTCTACCAGATCTTGAGCTCTCCTCTGTGTCTTCCTCCACTGAAAGCACATATTAAGAAACATCAGTGACATAAGAACAAACAATAAGGGCAGACTTTTTGGTATAGTCCATGTATATAATGTATTTTGAATCTGGATATAGGCAAAACCACANTTTGGTATAGTCCATGTATATAATTTATTTTGAATCTGGATATAGGCAAAACCACAATAAACTCTTTTTTTTTTTTTTTTAATCAGTATCTGCTCACATGGGGTTTTTCAAGAGTGTTCATTAGAAGTATTAAACTCATAAAAGCAAGGAATTCACCTTTGTAGACCATTCTGCAAAACATAATTTGTACTTTACGGGTACTCTGGCAAATGTATGGATTAATAAAGAGGATTAGCAAAGTGATGTTAATTAGCCCATTTTTTTTCAGTATCTGAATCAGTTGAGGAGAGATTCAGAAATATCTGCAAGAAGAAACAACAGCAGTGCAGCATGCCTTGTCCATAATTTCTTAGTAATATTCTCATAAAAATATGAAAGTCATTAGGGAGTGTTAACCCTCAACACAAGCCATAATAGACTTTCTCTTCTTCTGCAAGTAACGCAATAGTTTTGTTATGCTTCCTCATTTCCTGGAGCCATTTAGAACACATCATGCACTATGATTGTTATTTTTGGTGTTTTTCTTGGTTGAGATGGGGCAGCCTGGGAGGTTCAGGTGGGGAGAGTTCATCCAGCAGAACAAGTAAAATCCTTTAAGGGCAGATTACATGTCCCTTCTCTGTTTCTAACCCAAGACAAGTTGTCCTAAAGCACACTGAAGGTTGGATTTAACAGCCCACATATATTTCAGAAAGTTTGAAAGAAAAATTACTAAAAGAAAAAAATCTGCTGAAAACCTGAAAACTGCTTCAGTAGTTTAGTAAGAAAGAAATAAAACACTTCAGGCTGGTGGGTCAGAATCCTGCACTGCATGGCTCGTGAAGCTGTGACTTTCCATGAGCTCTAACATTTTGTATCATCACATTAAAGTAGGGCTCCAACCATCTCCCAGCTTTCCAACAGACTGCACAAAGCAGCAATTAGGATCACAGATGCATACTTAGTATTGCCTCCTGTAGTTCCAATGAATACAAAGGCTCCAAACAACTTTTGGCAGTAGAATTTGAAAAATACAGTCTTGCTTTATATA
Source organism: Picathartes gymnocephalus (assembly GCA_013390045.1). Classification (NCBI taxonomy): domain Eukaryota; kingdom Metazoa; phylum Chordata; class Aves; order Passeriformes; family Picathartidae; genus Picathartes; species Picathartes gymnocephalus. Next base: position 56,223 of record WEKY01040951.1, read on the forward strand.
TATACAGTCTATGGAAAAGAAAAAAAATTTTGTACTCAGTAAGATTTTGAAATGGTCATGGCTTATAGAAGGAAAAAACCTGGTTTTTAGTTCACCTATGTTTACAACTTCTTAATATTATTCTGCTAATACTGCTCAAGATCTCAGCAACACTTCTACAGCCAATAGAAGAGTGCAATTTCTCATATACAGACTACTGTAGAATATAAACTTGCTTTTCTTAGTCATCATTCATCTTCACCTTACAAGTAAATCATTGAACCTGAAAAGTCTACAAATCACTGACTGAAAACCATTCAATATAATCTCTTCTCTCTCTCAGACACTTGCTTGCAAAATACTCTTTATTCATTAATATAACAATCCACAGATGTGTCCAATGGACTTTGTACTTATTCACCAAGTATCAAGTTTTCTATAAATATTCTCCAGCCCTGGATGATCACATAAACATATTTCAAGAAAAATATACCATGTCAGACACATTTCAACATTAATAACTATTTTTGAATCTTAACTAGTACTCTGAAGTACAGACCACCAAGAAAATGAAAAAATAAAA
>WEKY01040956.1:708-18715 GCA_013390045.1 Picathartes gymnocephalus
GGGGACGGGCAGGGAGCAGCCGGTCCCGCTGCCGCTCCCGGCCTGCCCTCAGCCGTGTCTGTGCCCATGGGGCAGGAGCACGGGCAGGAGCACAGGCAGGAGCCGGCGACAGCGGCAGCTCGCCGTGCCCAGGGCCGCAGCCTCTCCCCGCCCGGCCGCAGCAGGAGCCGCTCGCCTCGGAGGTTCCGGCGCTTCCGAGAGAGGAGGGCCCGCACCCCCCAGGACGGCCTGGAGCTCCGCAGGAGGAGGAGCCGGCGGCGCCGCAAACGGCAGCGCAGACGGCGCACGTTCTGGAGAAGGAAATAGAGTTCTCTTTCTCTGTCAGAGAAACTCTGGGCTGTTTTCTCTCTTGTCTCAGACTGGTGCTTCTCTCTGTCCCCCGATCCCCATCGTCGGCCAAAGGCCCTGGAGCCCTTTTCAGGGCTGCAGGAAAAGCTCCCTTAGTCATGGCCATGGAAGAGCTTCTGGGAGAGCTCTCTGCTGATGTTTCCAGAGGAGTCAGGAGTGAAAGACTGGTCAGACGTGTGAGTGTGAGAGACTGGAAGGATTGCTGCCTTGGAACATTGCAGGTGCATGTTTGTGAGGAAAAAGGGCATCTCTGGCCTTGCCTTTATTTTCACCAGTTCCACATCATTTGGAGTTTGGTTCCACTCAGCAGTTAACTTTTCGAGTACTGGCTGGACAGCTGTGGTAAGGAAAGGCTTCAGGAAGAGGCACCCTGAAACCAAAGAGGCTATAGCCAGGTAGAGGTCATCTTGGACAATTGTAAAGTGTCAGGGGTGTGCTTGGGTTGCGCTAAGAGCTATACTTCCAAAATACATGTTTGACTTTACTGCTGCCTCTATAAAAGTCTTCTTTGCCAATCTCTGCAAGATTCAGTGATGGATAAAAGTATGCAATGTAATAAATACACGTGATAAAATCAGAGGACAGGCAGGTAAAAGGACCCAGGCACAGTTCACACATGGATGTGTCATTGACTGTGTATTTATGAAATTATATCTCAAAAGTAATCTAAAAACGAGTTAGCAAATTTCAGTTGGTTGGTCGATTGGGGTTTTCATTGGGGTTTTATTTTGTTATACCCCCTTTTCTTTTACCTTTCATGGCCGTCCTGGAACATGGTGTTCCTACATCATAAACAAAGCCCTTTGCGAAGAGTGACTAGCTCCCAGCCGATCTGCTACCCTGGCCTTTCTTTCTGTTTCCCAGGAATGAACTTAACAGTTGCACTCATTGGAGTTTCAGCAGAACATTTTCTTCTCAAGAGCTCTTAAGCAAAATATAGAAAAAAAAAAAACACTATTTCGTGAACAGAGAAGGAGGTGCTGACAAGTTTTAGGCACAGTCAGGGCTCTGACATCAGAGCTCCTGAGCCATAGGATTCCATGCATTGCTGTTCCCAGATGCTTTATAGCCAGTTCTGGACAGGGGCTGCTGCTGACAGGGTAGGAGGGATGTCAGCCTCAGCAGCTCAGTGTCTACAGTGGGAGCAAAAAGCAAACAAAACAAAACCAAACACCCACAAGCCAACACAGAGAACCAAAAATCTTATTTTTCATTTGAACTGATTTTCCAGGCACAGGGTGTTTGCAGTTTTGGCAGACAAGGGGACGTCTCCTGCACAGTGCAGAGTCAAGGCTTTGCTGCCCCACCACCCATCAGCACATTGCACTGACTCAGCATCAGCTACAGGCCCTCCACAGGTATTTCTCCTGTTCCAAAGGAGCTGGTGCTGGTGCTGTTTCCCCTAGTTTTCACCAGCTCTGAGTAGTTCGTTCAGCTCTCCAGCAAAGGTGAACACATGGTGGACCTCAGAAACTCCTCAGGGGAGGAGAGATCGTGAGGGAGTTCGTGAGGGACGTATTGGATGTGCCATTGTTCTGAGGGTGCGTGTGGTGCATGTGCCACTGCTACCATCTTTCCTTAAGCAAGGCACACCTATATAAACAAGTCCCCAACATGGCACTGTCTACAAAGTGTTGGAGTCTTTGCTGTCATTGCTGTCCTTTGCTGTCATGGCTGCTCCTACGAGGCTTCTCCTGCTCCACGTTCCTGGTCTGGCCGCCTGGGGTCACACCCAACAGAGAAGCCAGAGCTGGACCCATGGTGGCAGTAACTCCTTTTCTGTGCTTCTCATATTTTTTCTTGGCATTTCCCTGATTTTCTGTTTCTTTTTCTTTGTCTTTCATGAAAAGAAAGTTTTATTATTGCTTTGGATTCCCAACATGTAACCTCATTTGTGTTTAAATCTCACTTTCAAGTATATTTAGAACTTAATTTCTTTCTGCAATTGTGGATCGAGGCAAAACTGGCCTCTCCTTACCTTAAGGCTATCAGAACATCCCGGTTAGCTACTTCCCAAGTTAAAGTCATTGCTCAATAAATTCTAGAAAATTCAATATAAACATCATTCTTGCCTAAGAGTCACATGTCTGTTGACATGAAGTTTACAACACATGTTCATGTTTATGTCTATAGGGCTATGTTGTAGTAGTTCCACATTCTGCTCCAAAATCCGTAATTCCTTATTTCCTTAATGGGGGTTTGAATTTTGGGTTGCCTTACACCTGTGCATCTGCAGGAGGGGACATGGTAGGAAGTGTCAGAATAACAGCAAGATGTTACAAAGAAAAGAGGCTTTATTAGAAATGTGTTCAACAAAAACCCAAATTAACAAACTGTAATAGCTAATTGTCGTACAGTCTTAAGTCAGAATTACCTCTTTTAGAGTAAAATACTGTGATCTATGAGCTGTGAAATACCAGTTATTTCTGAGTTACAGTACTAGTTTAAAAACCAAAGAAATAGCACTGAAATATTTAGTTTCAAAAGTATACTTCACCTAAATTTGTAACATGCCAATTTTTATTTTCCCCTGAAGCATGATGCTAAAAGTAATTTTTTTCTAAATACATTGGAAGCCCAGGATTTAAACATCTTTTGATGATGTGGCGATGATTAATAAATTCTTCTTTTGATCTTTTGATCCATCTATAATGCTTAGTCATGAACTTACGGAATTTGCCAGTTCATTTTGTAACAATTTCACACCTTTACTCACATTCCCAACTTCATGGTTTAGTTCTGAAAATTAGTTTATTTTAACTGAACCATGCAGCTTTGACTTAACCACCTTGCTTTGACTGATGGAACTTTTCTAGGATGACACTTGTGTATAATTCTGTTTGAACAAATGAAACACTGGGGCAGATGTTGGGCTGTTCTTATGTCTCACAGAAAATAAATAAAAATTCATCGGTTTCATGAGGCCGGGTTGTATTAAAAGGCAGATGAGGTGGCTAAGAAGCAAATATTCTTGAACCCGTAAGCCTGAGGTCTGTCTCCTCCTGCAGGGGAAGAAATTAAAGAGAAAGCAAACCAACTACTGTTAAGAAAGTTTGCCTTATTTCTGGCTGCACAAAGCAGCTCAGCTGCCTGGTGCACCCAGCCCATGCATCAGCTGCTGAAGCATGAGTTTGTTTCACTCCTCAAATGAAGGTGAAATCACTTTGGGAAAGCGGTGAACCTACACACATTTATGGTGTCAAACATGTTTTATATTCGTGTCTGTTGGTGGAACTTGTGCTGCCTGGTTAGGCAGCATGTCCTTGGGTAAGGTTGATGCTGTTTCTGGTTTGAGAAAGTTATTTCTAGGGGAAATATTTTTTTCTTCTTAAATTATTTTCAGCTGCCATTTTTACTTTACTTTTGCTAGTGTTTGGTGAATTATGAAAAGGAAAGGATGGCAATCAGCCTAGGCATAAACTGTGGCAAAGCCTCATTCAGCTAGAGTAATACCAAAATTTCAAGTGAGTCCACGGTACTACAGTGTGGATAAATAGAACATCCCCTCTGATGGGGGATGAAGTTGGAGCAGAGGACAAAGCTCTTTCTGCAGTCAGGGCACTCACAGGGCTTCTCTTATTGGTGGGTCCGTTTGTGTTGGATCAAGGATGACCGCCAGGAAAAGCTCTTCCCACACGCCGGACACTTGTGTGGCCTCTCCCCAGTGTGGATGCACTGGTGGATGATGAGGTTGGAGTTGAGGTAGAAGCCCTTCCTGCAGTCAGGGCAGCAGAAAGGCCTCTCCTCTGTGTGAATCCGCTGGTGCAGGAGGAGATTGGAGCTGGTATGAAACCTCTTCCCACACTCAGGACACTCATAGAGCCTCTCCCTGGTGTGGAACATCAGGTGGGAGCATGTCCTGAAGCTCTTCCCACATTCCTGACATTCAAAGGGCTGTTCCCCTCGGTGGATGAGCCGGTGCCTGATGAGAACAGAGCTGTTATTGAAGCGCTTCCCACATTGCAAGCACGTGTAGGGCTGGTCCCCGGTGTGGATTAACTGGTGGTGGATCAGGTGGGAACTCTGGATGAAGCCCTGCCTACATTCCCCACACTTGTAGCGCTGTTCCCCAGTGTGGATCTTCTGGTGGCGGATCAGGCTGGATGTCCAGCTGAAGCTCTTCTCACATTCTAAGCACTTGGAGGGCTTCTCCCCATCATGAAGCTGCTCAGGGAGGCCCAGCTCTGAGCTCTGTCTGGATCTCCGGTTGCCTTCCTGGCACAGGGTGGGTCTTTCCTCCTTGGAGCACCCTGGGCTGGTTTTGGAGTCTCTCCTTCTGTGGTTTCTCCAAGGGTTTTCCTCATTTGATTCCTGCACTCTGGAGTTGCTCAAAACAGCCTCTTCCATGAGGTTCTGCTGGGGGGATTTGATTCCCCTGGTCTCCATCCTCGACTCATTGCCTGTGGGAGGAAGGACAAGGAGAGGATGGGCTTTGCCTCCGTGCCAGAGGGAAGGGGAAGGAGATCCCCCTAGTCCGTCCCAGGCAGGACAGCGTCAGCAGCACGGTTGTCCTGCAACTGGGGTGATGCTGGGCTGGGAGAGGGAGGAGAGAGGGGGAAAGGGGCAGTGACTTCCTCCTCACCTGACTGGGTGTCTCAAGGCGTCTTCCTCTTCCTTGCAGCCTGCTCGTTCATCCAGGCAAGGTTTGGGAAAGGGAAATCCTGTTTTGGGGGTAAGCAAGATGAGAGTACATTGAGTCGGGGGTTGCTTCTGCCCAAATTCATCTGAAGAAGTCACCAGGCACCTTGTGTCCACAAAAACCTCCAAAACACCAAGATTCAGAAACAACTTCCACCCAGGAGTTCCCCCACTCTGGTGTCTCCACTTTGGGGTTCGAGGGGTCGCCCCTGTCTGGGCTGCTGCAGGTCCAATGTGTATTGGTGTTTCCCCTTTCTGGGCTGCTGGAGGTCCCGGGAATCCCAGAGGTTCCCCTTCTCTGGGCTCTCCAGTTTGGTGTCAGAGGGGCTCCAGAGGTCTCACCTGTTGGGGTCCCCGTTTCAGGGCTNTTTGCGGGGTCCCGGGGACCCCCCCCCCCCCATCTGGACACCTCCCCGCAGGCTGCCAAGTGTCCCCCAGTTCGGGGATCGCCCCTCTCCCAATCCCCACCCGTGCCGGTACCGGGCAATCTCCTCATGGCTCTGGGCTGACAATGCAGCGCCTGACCCAGGCACATCAACCCCCACCGCAGGGCGGGGGACGGGACCCTGCATCCCAGCATCCACTGCCGGGGCTCTGCCGGCAGCCAGCACTGGGACCCACTCAAAATTCTGCTGTCTCGGAGGTGCCGAATGTTCCCCGGGCCGCCCGGAACTGGGCCCCGAGCAGAGAGCTTTGCCTGGGGCGCTCCCAAAGGCGGTGGCTCTAGCCTTGGGCAGCCGTAGCTCGCTCAGGGCTGCCTGTTGCACTTCTATCAGAATATTATCTACCAAATTTACTATGTAGAATAGAAGAGAATTAAATTAATATAATCAAATAAACCTAATCATGCTTGAATTTCTTTTTTTTTTTTGCAAAAGAAAATGATGTAATACCATGAACTGGAAATAATAACTCTTATTTCATACTTTACAGAATTCCGCTCTGCCAGCAACTGTTTATTGATTTGCTTTAGCAAATTACAGGAGAACCACAGTCCAGCAATGAGGGCACTTGCCTGAAGGCATATGGCTATTAGTCCTCATTTTCTGCCTGCAGAATAGGGCAGAGAATGTAACTTGTGAGGAACTTTATGACAATGAACACCACAATGACCTGCCCGGGTGTTGTGGTGGTGGTAGCAAATCGAGAACCGCTGAATGAGGAAAGCCAAAGCTAGTCAAGGCATTTTCAGTTAAATGAAGTTTACACAAAAGGGTGATAAAACAGAAATCAGAGTCCTTCTTACTTTATTTTCTTCTCCTGATATTCTTCCAGGAAGTTTTTGGAGCTATTTCAGGATAATGAATTCAGATTAATTCAGAATAGTCCCTGTAGCTGGCAGACTCTACTGAAATCTTTGGTAAGAAAATTTTTTTGTTTTTCTGTTAAGTGGAATAAAAAGAAATACTAAAACAAAGCTGGTAAGATCAGGATCTTCCTTTCTGGCAGTGTCTGTGGAGCAGAGACAAACTGGCTCATCCCAAGCAGGGTTTCCCCTCAGTTGATCACAAGTCCCTGCAGTGAGGTGTCCCTGTTGTCAAAAGGGAGAAAGGCAGACTCCCAATGGCAGTGAATTCAGCAAATTTTATTAATCAGCAACCAAGAACGGGAGCCTCCGCTAAAGCAGTAGCTCCTCACAGCAAGACAGAGCTGTAACAGCGTGTGCCTGATGCTGGGTGCGCTCCCCAGAGACGCGTGGAAGGCAGAGGACCCGAGGCAAAGCCTCAGCTCAGTTTTTATACACTAGTCCACGGTGTTTCATTGGTCCGTTTTTGAATCCTCGGTTCGATTGGTCCGATTTGGATCCGTTCTCTCATTGGCTAATTTGTCCCGTCCCGATTGGTTGGTTTTGGATCCCTCGTTTCTTTGGTCTATTTTGGATCGTCTCTCTCATTGCCTCGTCTGTCTAGTCTCGATGACATCACTTAAAAGAACAATCTGGAAATACTTTTTTTGACCACACATGTGCCATCTAGTGACAATTACATAGGTATTACACGCGGTACAGTCCGCCATGTTGTGACTTTTAAACATTAACACTTTTAATTAGCTGACGTCCTTAAACATCACCGTCATTAACCCTTGAACCTTAATTAACTTTTATAACTCTGAAATCATTTATAACACTGTGAGCTGCTCCTTTGAGTCCCATGTAGTTGGTGGGCATCCATCAGGACCGTCAATGGAGAATGTGAGATGACTCACTGGAGCAGATGAAGGCCCTAATTTTGGGATGAAAATAAATGTTCTTGCAGCTTCCTTGCCTGTGTTTTCCGGGTTGTGGGTGGCTCTACAGGCAGATCCGCCAGTCTTTGTCTCTCTAGGGAGACTGCCAGGCTGCAAGGAGCTGCCCTAGATTCCTTTGTGGAGGTGGTAGCCGAAAGCTTTGCAGCAGAGGCTCCCCAGCAAGTGGAGTCTGAATGCAGGATCCAGCAGAAGCAGGGTAGGAGGCAGTCTGGGCACAAGTTGATTGACCAGCAGCACTTTCTCACACTTAGTGCCTCAACTCCTTAATTCAGGGATTCAGGATTCAGTCTGTGCCAGAGAGAAGAAACTCCCTAATCATCCCTGTCTTGGCACTGTGAGAGGCAACAGAGGCTTCTCACAGCCCTTGTGGGACCTTGCTAGGAGTGAAGGCTGGACCTTCACAGACTAGAGAGAACCTTTACCCTGTAAAATGAAAAAATATATTCAAATAAAGAAGGAAGCCAATAGGAATCATCTCTACCAAGGGTTGGAATCCCAGGCACAGAAAACCTGCAAGGCCTTGGGCCTACTTGCTCTGAGTATGAAATGTGTACTGGATTTGATTTGAGGCCGTGGGAAAAGCTTCCAAACTTATTGACCTATAACGAAGATTACGTTCCGTAGTTTAAGAAAAGGTGTGTTAAGTTAGATAGTAGAGGGTTTTGCAGTGTGAAGTTTAGGTACAGAAGTAGTTACAGAATAAAGTAAAATGTTTAGAGTGTGGTAGTGTAGAATAGAGTAATAGAGAACTGTAGATCAGAACATGATTGAGTGAAAAATTCCGCAATGCAACAGACATGTAATACAGATGTGATTGACTGTTGGTGTGAAAAGAAAAATATATATACGTAGCAATTATCTATTGGCCAATTAACCTTTAAGAGACCTTGTAACCTGCAGTCTTGTGATCACTCTTTATGTTATGGCTGACTTCTACATACCTCTGGAAGGGAGTTCTCATGGGTCCCAGGAGATTGTAACAATAAATCTTACTTCAAAACATACAGAAGTGATCCCCTCTCATCCCAACCGTCTCAAGACCAAGCCCCTGAGATTTTTTTTAAACCTATATTCATGTTTGTAGGTAAATGGCATAGGGCTAACAGCTCCTCACACTTAAATATTCTGTTTGAGACTTCATGTTTATCAAAGTGCTTTTTATTGCCTGCACTGATGTAGAAATAAAATAATTCAAATGCATCACAAGGACATAATTTTTTTCTTTTCCTCATGTGGTAATCAAGGAAATGAGACACAAAGGGTGACAAGGAAGAACAATTTTGATGGGAAAAAAAGATGTGAAAAGACTTCTCTCACATCTCCTCTGCCCATTTGCACAAAGGAAACCCTACAGGGTTTTTTTTGTTTGTTTGTTTTTTATTTTTTGCCAATATTGTTCCATTCTTCTTAACTATAGAAGACTAAGCATATTTAAAAGTTTTTTTTAGAAATGCAAAGATAATAGATTTTAAATTAATTAATGCAGTATGCCATTAATCAAGTCTTCTTGAAAAGCTTTAATTTAACTAGAAAGGTCTATTGGATTTTGTTGTAGTTTTTAAATTAAGCAATTTATTTCAAATGCCTTTAGTAGATGAGAATATTGCCCACAAAAGAATTAGATCTTGAGCAATGTGGAGGTTTGCCTCAACTCACAGGATATGAATATTAATTTACTATACAGAATATCCACAAAGTTGATGTTTCAAGTACAAGTCAGAGATATTTTAATGAGAACTTAAAAGTACCTTGCAGTAAATTACCTTAAATTCCTAAATCATTATTAAATGTTCATAAGCACAGTCCTTATGTTTTCACTGCATCTTATTCCCTGAAAACAAAACTCAGAGAAGCACAGGCCAGCCTGCAGCTCCTGAAAATCAAGTGTGTTCTACACATGCTGAATTACAGAGCTGGGATACTGCTAAATACTAAAATGTTAAATCACGAAGAATGGTTTTAACCATTTAAACCATAGCATCAGAAGCCTATTTAAAAAAAAAAAATCATGGTCTGATGAGTTTGTTATCCTGCAGAACACACAGTAAATGGATTTCAGTGTGTGTGTGAGACAGAAGGCCTGTTAATTTTCATTATTATTCCTAACTACAAATTCCTTTTTTGTTGTTTTTTTGTTTTCTTGTTTATTTGGATTTTAATACTTCACTGGACAATGCCAAACCTGTTGTGTCTACTTTGTCTGCAAGAAGATGAAGGATCAGATTGAGTTGTCTGTCTCTGATAAACCTATCGCTGCAGAGCCTCTGATCTAACCCACAGTAATATGCAAACCAACAGATGTAAGGAGATACAGGCTGATATACAGACTCAGAGAGCTGTAAATCAGCCACTTCCAAGATCTCAGCATAAATATTAGGGAAAAAAACCCAGCTGCAGCCATGAATATAATAAATACTGTGTTGCAGCACACAGCACCAGGAGCAGCACTCCAGAGCAGCCTCTCTCCCCACCTCTGCAGAGGGTGATTTGTTCTGTGCTTGACTCTCACCGTCTGGGAAGGGCAGCACTTTGAGGCACAGTTCTCCATTCCCACATGTTGGAGAGACCTTTGGTTCAGGGGCTTCAATTTGGAGGAGTCTTTGCTAAATAAAATGGAGAAGGATAAGTGTTCTGATGGAAACCATTAGTGATGGCCCACTGAGATTCAAGCAGAAAAAAACCCCAGAATTGCTGCCTTCGTATCATTGATGTCTGCTGCTAAATTTTAAATGCACTCCTCTGTTTGTAGTAAACCTGACACTGTTTTCCCAAGGTGAGCACTCCATGCTACCTTCCCCCAGTTATCTCACTTACTCATGAGTGAGTTTTTCTTACAAGGGCTCTCGAGTGCTTGCTGCTTACCCCTGCTACCATGTCCCTGACTAAAACAGGGTTTTTTTCTAGGAAAAAAAAATTATGTACAGAAAGGACAATTTTTGTTTAATTATAACTTTGGGAGTGTTTTTTCACCATTTGTACCACAGTTTATTGTAGCCATACTTTTTGCCATGACAAAAAGCAAAATTCCAGGAAAATTTGACATGCTGCAGTTCCCTGTAATGGCTGGGAGCTCATTCTCACCTCTTTTTCACATGTATTTCTGGCAATGTCTGATTTTTTTTAATTTGGGGAAAAAAAAAAAAGCATCTCATCCTTGCAGCAAGTTATCAGCAGCTAAACATCGTGGTTATGAATAGTTCCAGCTTGCCCTTGCCCTGGTATTTCACACTTCTAGGCAGGGCAGCCGTGAAAGTTTAGCAATGGATTTATAAATGCCAATGTCATTAACAAAATTCAGGCTTTAAAGGATCGCTACTCCAGCTCAGCCCTGAAGAGTGCTAATTCCTTTTGACCAGTGGTCTAATATCAACAATCAAGGAATTTGTTGGTGTTCTCTGTGTCATCACAAATCAGTTGGGATAATTTTGGAGCAGATTTCAGTGGGGGGGAAGGGCAGAGCAGGAGCATCCAGGCTGGAATTCAAAGACTGCCTGCCTGCTGTGTAACCACTGCTCCTCTGCACTGTGAAGTATCACATTTTTCAGCTCTTTGACTGAACGTGCACACAGACCAGCCCACAGCACTGTTGCACCACTGTCAAGAATAATATCACTGTGTCTAACTTCTACCACAACCAACCTGATAAAATTCCTTCAGTGAAACATGACAGGTGTGTGGTACTGCCTCTATATGGAACATATTTTCCATTATAAATTCAGTCATATTTATTGGTAAACCTCTGTTCCCTGTGAAAGTGGCATCTTAAGCATTTCATTCTCTCAGAGAAATGTGAATAACCTTTTTTTTTTTTTAAAGCACACGTACCCTGTTTCACCGAATCAATACACATAACAGCTGTTTCTGTTCCTGTGTTTTGATGGAGGTTTATGTCCTGTATTTAATGACCTTCTGTCATTGTTGAGAACTGCAGCCAGCAAGAAAGTTGCTGTCCAGAAATGAAAGATAAAGGGAAAATAATATTTTTGTTGGACATGCTGTGCATCTTCGGAGTTCAATACTGGACAGAACAGGGAAGAAGAGGAGAGGAGAAAAGAAGAAAAATAATTATCATATGTATAATATATTTTCACTACTTTATTTAGCCCATGGCTAGGAAAACACAGACTAAAGCACTGTTCATTTCCCATCCTGGAAGAGTTTTTTGTCCCTTCCTCTGGAAACAAAGGATACATTGGGTAGCCCTGTTTCATTTCTTATAGAGTACTCTATTTTCATTTTGTGAAAAGCACAGGGGGCTGCTGCACTTAACTCTTCAGGGATGCTGAGAGTAGGAACAGGGAAACCATACAGCTGACAACAGTGGAAATGCACTGGCTGTGGCTATGTGGGTTTTTTGTATCAGGTGCACTTGTTTGCAGTATGGAAGTTACCAATGAAAGGACTGAATCCTCCTTAAAACAGGGAAGATTTTGTTCCTCCTCTGTATCATTCTCCTAGTAAACAACACTCCTTATATGGAGTGTTGCTGTATTCCAGTGGGATGGTCAGAGACATTTAAATGTAGTTTAAAGGCTTCCTATGAAGTCAGTGTCAAGGGGAAGGCTCCAGGATAAGATTAGTTCTAGTTGCCTTTTAAAGACTTCTGCTTTTTTTATGGTTTAGAGAACATTAGCAAAGCAGACTCCTAAAATTTGTAAAGGCAAACAGCATGAACACTCCATGTTCCATTTCCTTGTGTCTCTGTACATGCACGTTTTCTGTCTGCGATAGTGTGTAACGTGAAAAAGAAGATTATTTCTGTTTTATTTCTATCAAATGAATCTGTGGAGTACCAGTGCCTGAACAGGACTCATAAGTATTGCAATTTTACATTAAGTTAATAATTAAAAAGAAAAAAAAAAAAAAAGAAATCACATGTAAGAGGGTCTCCAAACCCAAGCTGTAGAAATAAAGTAGAATGAGGTTTATCTTAGTGAGCCGTTAACTGTTTGACAGCACCTGCTCGGAGATTTAAAACTGGAATTATGGCTTAGGTAACAGATCAGCCTGTTAGTGGAATTATTGCTGGAGATTCAGCTCTGACAAATCATGTCAGGTCTTTATGGTGTGTGGTGAAGCAGCAATGACCCAGCAGAGGGTCATCAAACTTGAATTGACTATGAGTCTAGATACTTCATACCAGGGTTTTTGAAGATCATTTTGTTCCCAGAGCTTTTCTGCTGTTATCAATGGCTATCAGTTGATACCATATGATATTGGCGATTATGTTCATTATGTTTATTAACTACATAGATAGTGAGATTGAGTGTTTCTTCAGCGCACATGATGGAAGATGTCCCTACTGTGGAGGATCAGGCATAAGCACATTTTGTCTCAAACATTCTGCTTGTTATGACAATGTGATCAGAAGAGTGGGGCCTAGAGGTGGAGCAGCAGTGTCCTTAGCCAGTTTCCTGCTGTACCTGGAGACCTGATCTCAGTGCCCATCCTCAGCTCAGTCCCTGGAGAAAGGCTCAAAGGGCTGGCTGTGCATGTGTGACAGAACCACATGAAAAATCTACTGTACATAGGAGGCTGCAGCAGGTTAATTGTAAAGGGAAGAAGATCGGGCCCTCTCTCCTTTTCCTCCCTTTATCTTTTGCTTTCTTTGTCTGACAACCCCAGCTCTAGAGCATCCAGGAGGACCAAGACAGGATCAAGATGGGCTCTATGAACTGTTGATATTCTCTGTTCCCACACACTCTTCTCTGCCTTTATTTCTTTCCTCCCTCCCTCTGCCTGGGCATAGCCCTGCTGTCTTGTTCTACTCTGTCCTCGGTCCTGGAGTTTGCTGTGGGGCTGTCCTTGGGAAGGGGCCCAGAGCTGAGAAAATTCCTGGGAAAGAAAAGTGGAGAATTTCTTCTCGAGCAATGGGCAGGGAACTCTCCACAGCATCTTTCCCAACCTGCAAAACAGGGGAAGGCACCCACTGGTCTGATGGATAAAGCCCTGCAGGGACCCCACCAGTCTGCTCTGACCTGCCCCTTCCCCAGCCACCATTCCAAGGGCTGCAGGTCCCCTTTCAGTCTCCTGACATATCTCTCAGCCCCACTCAAGGTCTCAGGCCTCGGTGTGTGCTTCCAGGATGAGTTTCCTTCTTACTGGCAAGGGCTGAATTTCCGTCAGAGGCCCTGATTTTTCCTGGAGCTTCTCCACCATCAAATTCTACCTGTCCTATGGTCTCTAGTGCCTCTCTCACAGATATTACTGCAGTGATGAGGCACTAAAGAAACTACCCAAATTCAGACCACTTGTAAAGAAGAAGAATGGAGGAGAATAAATGTACTATTTTGAAAGAAATCCCTTTTTGGACTCCTAGAGCTACAACAGAATGATAAAAAGGTGGGAAAAAAATTCAGGTCAGCCACAATACTTGGCTTCCATTCCAAGCTTGTAATTCTGTGACTATTCTGGGATGTCTTACAGTGAAAAAAGATTTTAAAATTAAACTGACTTCCAGCTTCCCACGAAATAATTTTTGGCCTATTTTCATGCCATCAAACCTAGACTGGTTTTGGATGCCTTGATCAATTTTTCTCTAAATTAGAAAACATATCAAAACAGGGACAGAGTCATAAAAGCCTTCAGTGTGACTCAAAACATATCCTCCTGCAGAAAGAAAAGTTTGCCCTGTGGTGCTGGTTGTGTCAACACTTGAAAAACTGAGCACTGCACTGTTTCCATGCTGGTTTGTGCTACTAGGGAACCAGAAGAGCAGGCAGGAAAGCCAGGGAACCAGGAAAGGTCCTAAGTGGGACAAGAGCAGGAACCTGGAGTCAAATTCACATTTCCTCCTTGTTCCACAGATGGGAAATCAATAAAGCTGTCCTCTCTGTTACAGCCAGACATGTAAGTCATGGTAGGTGACAGATGGCTGCACCTTCTACCTTTGGCTGCACCACCACATAAAGTGCAATCACACAGCTGATGATAGAGCCAAAAGAAAAAATGATCTCTCCCATTTCTTGACAGATTGGGAAGTCTCCATCCATGGACCTATTCAAAATCCAAGGGCACACAGTCTTGGGCAGCTTGTTGTAGGTGAGCCTGCTCAAGCAGGGGAGTTGGACCAGAGGTCCTCCAGAGATCCCTCCCAAGCTCAGCCTTTTGGTGTGAGTCTGTGCTTTAGTTTTGACTATTAAAGCACTTAAGCTCAGCCCTCATGCCTGCTGGCAAGGATTCTGGGGAAAGAGATGATCCCAAACTCACCCCACCTCTGCTAGGATTCATCACCAGACAACATCTCTGCAGCCCAGAACAGCATATGTCAGAAGAATGAAAAGATCATTTCACTGCAAACATCAACTGTGGCAATGGCAGAGCAGGCCCAGGAGTCACAGGAGTTCAGCTAGCAACAGGAAATCAGCAACTACAAGGAGCGTCAGAAAGCCCTGATAAAGAAGGGGTTGCCACAAAGGCAGGAATCAACGTCCCTCTCTCTGTGGAGCACAGCTGACAAGGAGTTTTTATGGCCAAGTAGAGAGGACTCTTTCTGGCATCTCCCATGGGCTGGCTCTGCGGCCTTATCCCCATGGGAGATGCCCTTAGAGCCCTGTGGATGTGCAGAGTTGCACAGGGTCCCTGTGCCACAGGAAGGGTCATTGCAGAGCTGCCATGGAGCTCTTGCCAAGCCCTGCCCAGCAGCAGCCCTTGCCAGCCCTTGCCAGCACCTCAGGCTAACTTAGGGCAGTGTGGGGAGAATGGTGGGCACCAGAGCCAGGCACATCCATACCTGGGCTTCTTGGCCTGTTGGACCTTACTGCAGCTTTCCACTCTTCTTGTTTCTCTCTTCCTCCTCTTCCTTTCTGGTTGGCCTTCCCTCTCTCCTCCCAAGAATCTTCAATATGTCTTTTTCGTCTGTTTTCGTTGTCGTGGGGGGAATCTGCAAGCCTTTATCCCCAAATATTGATCAGATAGACAAAACCACAAGCTACAGGAGTCACTTCTTGTTTGAACCAATGTGATCTCGTTTTACCTTCCTGACTCAGAAAGGCTTGTCAGTGGTTCCACCTGTGCCAAGGGCTCTGATGTTCTTTTGGGGGTGTTCAGAGGCAAATCTGGAGGTGCCTAAAGCAGAAATTCTGGAGGTGAGAGGTAGCAAGAGACAGACTGGAGGAGGAAGGGAGCCATTCCCAAATCGCCCCCTTAGCTCTGAAGAGCAGACGCTGCTTTGCATCAGCCCCTCTCACACAGTACAGCTGCGCCCAAAGAGACTGGAGGGAGCTGGAATGAGCTGGATCTGAGCAGAAGGGCTCTCAAGGTGACAGCTACTCCCTTCTATCTTTACTGCGTAGGTATTTTTCAGTTTGCTTAAACATATGCCAAAAGTATCCAAGAAACAGCCTGTCCCTTACCTGCTGCCCGTGCTCCTTTTGATGCAGCCCAGGATACATTTGGCTTTCTGGCCTGCGAGCACAATTGTCCACTCACATGCAGCTGGGGCTGCAGTCCCTCTATCAAAGACCACGATGTTGGTCAGGCAGGACTTGCTCTTGGTGCACCCATGCTGGATGTCTTGAACAACCTCCCTGTCCTCTGTGACCCTTAGCAGAGCTTCTGAAATGTGTTCCGTGATCTTCCCAGGCACAGAGGTGAGAGTGAAAATTTAAAATTCCCAGGATCCCCTTTTCTCCCTTTTTATTAAAACTGGGTGCAGTGCTTCTTATTTCCTAGTCACCAGGGTCTTCACCTGACTGACAACACTTTTCAAATACCATGGAGAGTGGCTTGGCAATACGTCACCCAAGTCCCTTGGGACTCTGGGATGCATCTTGTCCATCATCCTAGGTCTGTTCAGGTTTCTCAGGTGGTGTATTTTGTCTTGAGTGCTACAATGCATGTTTAAGGAGTATGGAAACAAATCCCCCATGCATTGAAGGGCCAGGCATCAGCATGATTCATCTGAAACCTACTGTGACAGGAAGGTTGTGATCAGAAGAGAGGGTGCTGCAGGTGTGGAGCAGCACTGTCCTGACCCAACTTTCTGCTCTGCCAGGACACCTGATCTCAGTCCCCACCCTCAACTCACTCCCTGGAGAAAGGCTCAAAGGGCTGGCTGTGCATGTGTGACAGAACCGCATGAAAAATCTACTGAACATAAGTGGTTGCAGCAGGTTAGCTGTAAAAGGGAGCAGATTGGGCCCCCTCATTCTCTTTTCCCTCTTCTTTCTCTCTTGCTTACCCCGGCTCTGGACCATCCATGTGGCAGGACCAATATAGGATTTATGATCTGGTGAGATTCTCAGTTCTCTGTCTTCTCTGCCTTTATTTCTTTCCTCCCTCACTCTGCCTGGGCACAGCACAGCTGTCGTGTTCTACTCCAAACTCAATCTTGAAGTTTGCTGTGGGAGTGGGGAGCTTGTGGCCATGTGTTGTGGCTTGTGAGCCAGTGTCACATGAAAAGGGGAGGTTTCCTCGACCCTTGGTGTCAGGTTTGTCTGTCAGCACCCCAGGGAAGCCGAGACCCTTGTGCCCCACCAGTCTGTCAGTGTCCCATTACAGGGACCCTTCACTGAACAGTCCTGCTGGATTGGAGGGGTTTTGACTGATTTTTTCAGGACACAGCCCAACAGCACAAAGCAGAGCCCTCAGTGGGTCTCCCCACTTTATTTGAGTCTGTTCCCCACTGCTGGCACTGGCAGTGCCTGGAAGGATCCCACAGACGGTTTATGGAACAACACTCCCCATTAATATAAAATTGTGTCAGGCTAAGGTTTGAGGAGTGTCACTGACAGTATCTGAGTGCAAAAATCTGTTCAAAGCAATGCACACACAAGCTGAAACCCCAGTAAAGGTACTGAGCACACACAGAGGTCTCACCCAACAGGTGTCCCTACAGGGGAGAAGGCAGNTACCTGGGCTTCTTGGCCTGCCAGCGCTTCCTGCGTTTCTCCAGTGTTCTTTGGTGTGTCCTCTTCCTCTTCCTTTCCAGCTGGCATTCCCTGTCTTCTGGCCAAGCATCTTGCTGTCTTTTCCTTCTCTTTTTCTCTTCTGAGGGTTGCAACCTTCAAGCCTTTAGCCACAAAGTTGGATTAGAGAGGCAAAGCCAGGAGCCACGAGCTAAGTCAATTCTTGTTGGACCCAACGCAGGCTCTTTTTACCTTGTTGATGCAGAAAGGCTTGTCAGGGCTTCAGCCTTTTCCAGCAAATCTGTGGAGCTCTGGTGGGTGTTTGGAGACAAATCTGGAGGTGCCTANCAGCCTTTTCCAGCAACTCTGTGGAGCTCTGGTGGGTGTTTGGAGACAAATCTGGAGGTGCCTAAAGAAGAAATTCTGGAGGTGAGAGGTAGCAAGAGACAGACTGGAGGAGGAAGGGAGCCATTCCCAAATCGCCCCTTTAGCTCTGCAGAGCAGATGCTGCTTTACATCAGCCCCTCTCACACAGTACAGCTGCGCCCAAAGAGACTGGAGGGAGCTGGGGTCTGAGCAGAAGGGCTCTCAAGGTGACAGCTCCCCCCCTGCCCCTTTAATTTGCCAGTATTTTGTACATTGATGAAGCACATGCCTAAAGCATTGGAGAAGCAACCTGTGGAGTTTTCACTAGCAAGTGTCATTGTGGGAGAAGGAGGGAGGGAGGGAAGGAGTGAGGACGGGAAGGAAGGGAAGGGAAGGATGGGAGGGAGGTTGCTGCGCTGTGCTGTCAGGAGGAGGTACAGCAGCTCCTTGGCCTCAGGAGAAACTGCCTGCAGGATGTGTTGTGCCAGGCTTTTGCAGCTGCTATACCTCTGCTCTTTGGGCCTCCAGCACCATGGCCTGTCTGCCATCTTCTTGTTGGA
>WEKY01040959.1:0-18749 GCA_013390045.1 Picathartes gymnocephalus
GTGAGTGAGTGAGTGAGTGAATGGCAGTGCGATATTTAGCTGCCTGCCAGATAAACCACAATAAATATGCAAAAGTAAAGAAGAGAAAAGAAAAGATATACAACATGGCTAAATTGATTTGGTGACAGAAAGCTTATCTGAGGATAGACGCAATAAAAGCGAAACAACAGTGAAGAAGAGGAAATAAGCATGAAGGGGTGTATGGAATCCTTCCTCTTCCTTTTTCCTTTTAATTGACATGTATCCTAAGAAATTTTTAAATCACTAAAATATCCCTGGAGGACACAGTTTCCCATTTTGTTAGTAGGTGAATGCAGCCCATTCATCTTATGACTCTTCACTTTTGTAAAATTAGTTACAGAATTAGATCCTGCAGACACATGCAAGAGGGCAACACTCACTCATCTAAGAACAGCGATTTTTAGTAGGTGTATCAAGTGGAATGGATAAATGAAGTAGGTAACATGCCATGATGAATTTTCCTGGTGAACCTCATGTACAACATCTAGAGAACTCACTGTAGACAGAGGGTATTTAGTGGAAGATTATTTATCTTTTGAGACATCACCTGTCATCATCCCTGTTTCTGAGGAAATTATATAGAATACAGGTAGTGCAATGAATTGCTCTTAAATGATACAAAAATTCCCATTCAGCAAGGCTCAATAGAATCAGAATGGCCAGTTGTGACATGCTGTGAAATGTTAATAGCCAATGGAGCATTAAAAAAACCCCTGAAAATAGTCCCACTGTAGATTTAGTAAGATTTTTCAGGTATGTTTAAGACTAAATACGCTGGAAGCAGAATAAATACAAGTTGCTAAAACCAACACTACAATATGATCTAATTTACTTTAATTTCCACAATATGCATACTTAAAAAGTATATCCCTTATTGTGAAAGCTGAGGTTATGCTTCTGATGATAAGCCATGGACACAGATAACGTGTTTTTATCACGTGACATAGCATGGCTGTAGTGCTGCTGGCTGCTGCAGCATCACTCAACCTTGTCCAGGTAGGATGTATTGAGGAATCAGATTAGGCTATCAACAAAGATCTGCACAGATACATTTCCTTTTGCTCTTCCCATGGTGGTTATGGATTTCTATTCCTTCACTGCAAAAATCAAGCAGGCATCTTGGCATCAAACAACTGAACCTTGTTTGTACTACATCACCAGTTTAAAAGTGATCAAGTCCTCCATGCATTAAAAGGATTTGACACAGATTCAAGCAATGAAAATTTGCCCAAGATGTTTAATCTCTGTCAGGTACAGGAGGACAGTTGGTAACAAGACTATCATTAAGTGTACTCCAGAGTCAGGCTAGAAAAATTACCTGTACAGTTTAGCATATGTTTAAACATAATCGACAGGAGAATGATAATCACACCCCATGGGGTCTTGCAGCTGCTGATACCTCCAGTCCAAAGCTGGGGTAATTTTGAAAGGCAGGCATATTTGGTAGGATAGGTAGACTGTGAGAAGCAGATGAAACTGAAGGTGCAAGAAACAGCATTGCTAAGTGGGAGGGGTTTAAAAGCTCCTGTATTTCTTTTAGCTGTCTTCTTTTATCACACCACTTTTTCAGGCAGTTATTTTCTGTTTTTCAGCTCTTCACTTACTGCTCTTGGATCAAGCCCACATAAGGGAAAAACACAAGGAGTTTTGTTCAGTAGGCTCCCAAATACTTTCTAACATTCTCCAGCTGCAATGCAAGTAGAACAACATAATATTAATAAATGTAAGAAGCAAATAAGGATCTCTTGTTGTACAGCTGCAACCTTAAGGCTGCAAATATGTGAGAAAAGATAATTTTCTGCCAAGCTAAAGACAGCCTGTTATGTTTCATGGTAGTGTGTTGACCAATAACCCTCTTTCTTTCTCAGGTTTACAGTTATCTTTAGGATTGTTTTCAACAACAATTGTCTCTGGGATAGAGCAGGATTTCATTAGTATGTTTATACATCATCTCACATTATGAAGACCCAGCTGGCCATGACTGGACACCAGGGTGTTATCAGTCTGCAAGTGATAGATGAACCAAACAAATTAAGCTGAACCACAGAGAATGGGTTCAAAGTGAAAAGTAAGGATGTATGGTCACTAAAAGAAAATTTTCTAATTCTGTGACTTTTAGAAAACAACTGTTAGAAAATTCTGAGATACTGAGGTTTCGCCTCAAGGACGTGAAAGGAAAGGCATTTATGAAGAACTGCTAGACTTCATTTCTGAAACAGCTGTGCCCTTTCCTTCAAAATCTAACCACCGGCTGATCAAAAGGGAATTTTGGAGTCATCAAGTTTGATAGAGAAGTTCTCTCCTCATACTCGGCCAGCAATATCAAGTGCTAGTAAGAAAACCCTTCACTGTGGAAGACACCATGATTTGCACCCCATGGTTCCATCACCAAACCTGTGGGAAGCCCTTGACAGGATACTCAGAGATGGAACAGGAATGCTTACAGCAACAGACTAGTTAGAGACATGTGCCAAGA
Source organism: Picathartes gymnocephalus (assembly GCA_013390045.1). NCBI lineage: Eukaryota > Metazoa > Chordata > Aves > Passeriformes > Picathartidae > Picathartes > Picathartes gymnocephalus. The sequence continues at coordinate 2,498 of WEKY01040959.1, forward strand.
GACTCAGCACTTTCAAAAAGCTGGAATTGGGGCAAATGTGAAAATTTTACCCAAAGAGTTCTCACACTCAGTCGAGTTCTTCAACTTCTCTTCTTTCTACTGGATCTTCTTCGTAAAAGTTGTAAGCTCAATAAACTACCTCACATTTTGTTCCAGCATTTCACTATTCAGAACAAACTCTAACCAAAATGTTATTTCAGGCCTGACTATTGATAGTTATTGCACAGCAAAGCATATCGCACAGCCCTCCCATATTTCATGTAAAATCTAAAAAATGGTCAGACTGGTCAATCTTAGATCTCCTATTACAGTGTCCACTGAGATGTGGCTAAGCATCAGGAGATGATGCTGGACACAGCTGGATACTTTCTGATAATGGAGATTATTGTGTCCCTGGATTATGCTCATGTAACAGCATAAAGTTACAAACTTTACAGTGCTACCTGTATTGCTGTTCATCAGAAGGAGGGGACGGAGGTGTACAACCAAGGCATAGTGCCTGCCTAAATTTTGCTCCACATTTAGGAAGGTAAGCAATATTGCAATTTATGGGTGTCTGTTATCTCAGAGATAGTGTTAATGTGAGCAGTAATATGGAAAGCCTTGTATAAAGGAGACTTCACAGATAATTGTTGTTAAAGGGGCATACTTAAAACTGGCAACCAGTCATCAGCAGTGTTCCTCTAGGTTCAATTCTAGGGCCAGTTCTGCTGAATATATTTACAATGTTATAAATATTTTCTTACCCCAAGATGTTGCTGCCCTAAAGTGGACAAGCGGACTTAGCCTTTTCAGATACTGTACAGTTTCATAGGAAAAACATCCCCCATAACCCAGATTTGTCATTTTTGCCAATTTTCTGCAGTTGGCCAGGTTCTTTTTCACCAGTTGGCCAGTTCTTTGAAATTCCATAAAATTGTACAGTATCTGAAAAGGCTAAATCTGCCTGTTCACTTTAGGACAGCAACATCTGTTGGCTCTGTGGGACAGGTTCTATACTGCTAAACTGTTGAGAGACAGGCCAGTTTGGGTTCTGGCTTTCCACTATTCATTTTGTTAAACTGTTAGACTGATACCTGCCATGCTTTCAGCTCAGACCCCAACACTGAGCAGGGAGGGTTCCCACTGGGCATCTTGGTGTGTTCTTACTGTAAGAAGCACAAAATGCAGCCATGCAGCACAGTTACGGGGACATCCATGGGCAGAGATTATGAAGCTAAGCACCCAGAGCAATTTTTTTTGTGAGTTTTACTTCCTTTTACCCAAAATCCTTGGGGTGAAATTGTGACTTCACTCAGCTGAAAGACTCGTCAGTGATTTTGGCAAGACCAGGATTCAGCTCATGGACGTGGAGACATTTCAACCCATGGCTGCAACATACTCAATGCTTCTCTTGTCTGCATCTCAGACACAACAAAAAATGTTCCTTCCATTCCTCTAACCTTTCTGCATTTCAAAGGAAGTTCAGATATTTTTAATATACTACCCCCAGAGGAATATGGCCTGCCGAGAAATAATTCCATTTTGGTAGCTTATCCTAGCAATTTCCAGTAGCAGCATTTCTTGTGTAGTCATATGTATGCTGAAGTAAAGAATTATCTAAATGCACCATATTTTAAATAATTTCAATTATGATGCTGTCGCTTTTTATAATGAATGGTAGCACAGGAAAACAATAGTCCATCAGTGTACCAATGTAAAGAATTAGTTGTGATAGGGTGAAAAATTGAGCATTTTTCCTTATGATTTAAGACATTGGAGACAAGGTTTTTTCATATAAAGAGTAAAATTTCACCCATAAATCAGTAAAAGCAGTTTTAGACATGTGCTTTATACTTTCATCAATCCGCTTTTTTAGATTGGTTGAGTCTCTTTCTGTTTTGTAATTAACTTATCAAGGAGTAATGGTCTAATTTAAAAACTCCAACTGGATGACAAAAATACTATTTGTTCTAAATTGAAAATATTTCAGCATCTCAGCAAGATAGATTTCTTTAAATTACCCTTTAAAAACATTGATTTCTAATATTGTATTTCCTTTTCTCAATAAAGTAGAAATATGTGTTTAGAGGAAGCTGTTCTTAAGGAGGCATTGCTGAGAAACAAAGCAATTCCAGTAATATTAATCCCTCTACAATGAGCTGCCAAAAATACAGTCTCCATTTAATGCTACAAGTTTGGTGGGTAGTCATTTTTTATTATCCACCAGACTGAAAATCTGAAATTAAATGTTTAGCAATATTTGTATAAATGAAGAAGCCCCCAGCTCTATACTTTGACATAACTAGGACACTCTAACGTAATAACTTTATAAAGATTAATTCTCCTCCAAATTAGTGCCTGATAAAAACATATGGCATGGTGTTTACCAGGAGAAAGAGCTCTGGTCTCATATAGAGGTTTGTTGCATCCGTGGCATAAGACCAGTGCCACTTGAATGATGCCCAATAATGCCCTTTGGATATTTCATAGCTGTTAATCAAGGCAGTATGAAGTTAGGTGTAGCATCTAAAATATTGCCTACCTCCCATTGTGCTAACCTCACATTATGTGGCTGATACTAGAAGCCTCATTAAAGTAATTTACTCTGTTTGGAAAGTAGAAGTTAAAATATCTGTACTTGGAGAGAGGAAAGCTCTTTGTAGTTCCCTCTTCCCCACAGTGGCCAATTGTGGGTGCTTATGAAAAGCTCATTAGACATACAGATCTATTCTTTCCAGGGCATATCCTGTAGCTCCCAATAATTCCAAACTGGAGATTTCTTTCTAGACCACTGCATAATAGTCTTCAATAGGCTTGTCTCCAAGATGGCTCTGATTCCTTTTTTAATCCATTCCCATTTTTATTACTATAACAAGTGTATTCTACATTCAATTCCATTTTATGGAAAAGTATTACTTCCTTGTGTTTTGAACCTGACAAACAACAGTTTTAGAGACTCCCATTCAGTTCTTTTATTGTGAGAAGTTGTGATTGCTCTTTATCTGCCTTAATACCAGTCACCATTTCATAGATTTCCTTCATAGTATCCCCTCAATTACCGTTTCTCCAAATAGGAACATTTTGGTCTGTTTACTTTTCATTTACTCCTCAGATGGAAAAGTTCCACACCTTTGATCATTCCTCTTGATCTTCCCTGTAACCTAGAAAAATACGAGATAGAAAAAAGTAGCGTGCATTAACAATGTTTTCCTGATTAATCTCAGTTCCTTTCCTTGTGGTTTACCTTTGACCTGTGACTATTTTAATCAAACTGGTCAAAATTATTTTATAGGCTCTTTCTTGAATGTTACTGATGTTTAGAAACCATTAGTCTGTATTGAAAAGTTAAGATTTGCTTAAGTTTACCTAATTTTGTTCTGTCTTTTCTCATTCAGCAATTCATAGTGTCCTCCTGCAACACCTGCTTTTGGTTTTAGTATCTTAAAGAACTTAGTACCATCAGTAAACCTCATCACTATATTGTATTCTTCACCTTTTCACTGAGCAATGAAAGACCAATAACAGTGAAATAGTAACAAATCTTTATTGTGAAAACACTTCTATTTTTATCCATTTCTGCACAGCTTTTTAACAGTTACTAACCAACAGATTTTGTTTCTTATTTCATCAGAAACTTATTTTTTAATGAGCCTTTACTGAGGGACCTGATCAAAAGTAGTTTGAAGGCCTAACTGGATCCCCTCTCAGCTCCTTGTTTACTTTCATACACTCAGCATAAAGGACTCTAATAGATTTTTGAAGTACAATCTCCCTGTGATAAAGCCGTATTGACTCTTCATATTCTATCCACCTGCTGTATACACTAGTTCTACTTTTGGTTACAATTTTAGTTTATTTTCTTGGTACAGAAATCAGACATACTGGTTTATGCTTGCAAAAAATATCCCAAATCCTCCACCTTCAATTCCTCCACCTGAGTCAAGTGGTACACCACAAAAAGCAATAGAGCAGTTTCATATATTAACCATGCTGGAATTGAGGAATAGATACTGTCAAGTCTTGGCAATTTCTGCAATTCATTTTTATCAATCTGTTCTAATGCCTTTTCTAGTGGGAGATTTTACCAACTTAAGTCATCTGACTTGCTGCTAAAGAAGAAGACAACCTTATGTCCAGCCCCACATGACACATGCCCTTAATGTCCTGCTCCTGCCCCCTTACTGTGTGTTCATGCTGGTTCTCTAAGGGCTGTGTAGAGGGGAAGGGACTGCCTAAGCAGAAAACAGACACTATCCCCTCTCCAAAATCAGCTGGCTTTGCCAAATAGGGTGGCTGATCAGTCTGTGTGTAATTTTAGGACCACTTTTGCTGCTGGCAGGTGTGGGGCACAGGGGAAGGATATGGCAAAATGGACTGAGAGCAGCGGAGGCTAATTGTGAAACTGCATCCTGATACTTCAGCTTGAGGCACTTTGCTGTCATTATCGTTCTATTCATTTATGTGCATGAGGAATTTCCACAGAAACCCATGCCAGCACACAGTTTAATGGTACTGTTGAGAAAGGAGATGGAGTGATGGTGTCCGAGAGTGTAGGAAGCCTCTCTGACCAGCAACACGACATTCAAAGAATGACTCCTTTGCCGCCATGGGTACAAGAGAAATACACCTATCCAAGAGATGAGAAAAGTGGGAACTCTGCCCATTCAGCTACCAGTTCAAGCAGGAACAGATAAGACATTTTGACTGTGATATTTTTTTTTCTGTACCCTCCTTAAATCCAGAATGATAACTGAAATTTACCTTAGCAGAACTTTCATGGTTGTATGAATAGAGAATAGGCATTCAAGCAGAAGTCTCATTCTACTTTGTTTTTGTGATTTCAGTTATGAAAAGAAACACTACTCTTCTGCCTACACAGGGGCTCTGCATTAGGACTATCTGTAAATATCAATTAGTGTCTCATTTCTTCTTCTTATAAGTGTGTGTATATATATATGCATATATATATATTTCCTTTTAAATCAAGTATGCAAACATTTATATTTTTAAATTTTAAATTATGTACATAGGATTGTGAGAGATGCTTGAAGAGAGGGAACACTTTTGAGTATACTAACTAGTCTTTGATGGACAATACTGAGGGTACACAAGAATTAAAGGGGTCTTCCTTGGCAAAACAAGCCCATACACAGGTGGACTGTAGCATATCTCAACAAGATGATGAAGTGTTGTAGATCACCTTAAATGTACAGTAACACACAATAAGGTTTTAATGGAGCCTCAGACTCCTCTACACACTGAGCTCTTTTCTCATCTGTTAGGGATGTCAATCTAAACCAGGCCCTGATGGAACACAGGGACCCACACTTGGGCTGTGTCCTTTGGGCTTGCAGGATACTGGAAAGCCACAGTTCAGTAGAAAGAAGGTTTATGAGAAAGCTCATCAGATCTACTGCTAGTAATATTCTTAATTTGGGAAACAAACAGAGTAGGACTTGGTCAGTTGTAAATATTTAACTTTTGTATCCTGCCCTGTTATTCCCACAGTACATCGAGAGATCTGTATTATGATTTTTGTCCATAGCACAGGAAGAATGGTGTTCCTGAGTTGGGGGAACAAAGAACAAACATTATTCAAATTCCACATTCCTGTCAGGTCTAGAGAGGAAAGTCCCACAATCTGCTTTCTCAGTTTTGTTGATGCTCTTTCATCTTCAAAAACATTGTTAAATTTCTTGATTTGTGAAAATACATTCAACAGTTATGATTAAAAAACATCTTGCATTTTTTGGGAGGGGGAGGGCATACTTGGACTTTTGTGATGGTACAGACAGATGGTGTCCTTTAAGAATCTGGTGAGATTATACAGCTTAGAAAATCTATTACTTTAAGTATCTCAAAGAATACACAGTTGCTGACATTTTGAAACTGCTCTGCCCTAATATCACTGCATTCCCACAATGAAGGTTGATCCAGTTTATGGTCTTGTGGTGAGGGTCCAGATAAACACTAAAAGTGTTTAATATTGGTTTTACAAACAAGGTAGGGACTCCTTGGCAATTTGAGCAATGGAGAAACCATTTTATGGATAGCATTCTGAATCACTGACATTTTGTATTTTCAGGAATATTCCACTAAAATATCCTAAAATATTCCCTTAAAACACATGGTATTTTTGAATGAATACATGATTAAAATGAAAAAAAAAATCTGTATTTCTATAATGCCTAGGAATTCCAGTCATGAATGATAAGCCAATTGTAATGGACATCTCTCTAAATACAGAGCAATATGACAACGTTCTCAGTCACAAAGATTTTGCAATTTAATTATTAAGAAAAAGAGAGGTAGATGCAGAGGTAGAAAGAGATGGTATTTATGAAGTTGTGGCTACTATGATGAGTGTAAATCCTGGAATATCTGCAACTAAAGTCTGACCATGATAGGCCTATCATGACAGATAACTTTGGAGAGTGACTGGAAGGATAGCATTTAAAATGTCCTACAGTACTTGTTTGTAAAGGATTATTCAGACTTCAAGACTAGTGAGGAAGAAAGCATTTTGAAGCATGAGTTGAAACTCGGATAGACAAGCCACTACGGAAGCATTCTGAGCAAAGATAGGAACCAGCTTCCTTGAAAAACAGGACAGGGAACAAAGAATGTCTCTAACCACAGAAACTCATCTGTCATTAATAAAGCTATGAGATAAGTTTAGGTAACTTTCCATTGTTCAAGAAGACTGAACTATTTTAGGGACAACTTAGTGGGAAAATCATCCAGTTTTACACTCTGCATGGTTATGGGGACCCTAAAGGCAATACAGGAATAAGAGATGATTAGTCATTTAAGTCAGGGTAAATAGCAAGAAAGACATACAGCTGTGGGTTTTTTATGCTAGGAGACAGAGAACATTATCCATGAGGTCGATAGGTCAGCCGGCCACGATTTTAGTTTGGCTAGAAAACAGATCTGGAATGAAGAGGAAAATGTTTTATTCCATCCATGCACATTCAGTTATCAAGTGAATGTTGCACATTTAAACTAGATGTGAAGCCATATAAATGTAACCTCTACTTACACGCAAAGGTGTAGAGACAAAAGAGGCTAGTGTGTCCATCAGATCTCTTTCCATGGAGCTATGATCCTGACGTATCCCATAGCCACCGCTGCCTGACCACCACTGCACTGGAAAACAGACTTCAAAGGCAAAGGGCAGGAACTGGGGCAGGAGCTTGCAGAGAGTGTGCAGAAAATACCTACCATTAATTGATCCTGGTTTAGAAACGTACAAGACAGTCTTAAACTGACTCAAGAGACTTTGGCATCTTGTGGTTTAGGTCAGGATGGGCTAAATTGCACAGTAATTATTGTGCAATAATTGGATATGTGGGAAGGAGTGTGGCTATTCATTACCTCTATGAAAGAGCGATTAATAATGCAAAGGACACTACAAAGTTACAGAAGAGTGGCTATCTCTGCTTCCCCTCTCCTTGCTGACAGGACTAGCCATTGTCAATAGCTGGGAGGAGCAGCATTAATTGTACTGGTTTCAGCTACACAGGCTTGGTCCCAGATGTCCCTGTAGGTAGGGCTCTGTTACTGCCCTTCAAGTTGAGGTAGATGAGTTTCATGAGGTAGAGAGCACCATGCAGGTTGGCTGATTTTTACTGGTTGGTGGTTCATTCTAGAGTGTTGCTTGATGATGGGTACATTGAGTCACTGGGCAAGCATTCTGGTATTAGGTTAGTTCTGCTACTGCTACCAGTCATGTTTTCTTAATAAGGCTTGCCTGATCATGCTTTACCTAACAAAAGGTAATCCCTGGCAACTACATAGCAACATAATGAAGATTGAACTGTGAACCTCTGACATCAGTGGGACTACTTGAGTGTGGTCAGCCCAGTAGGGGCACCTAAAGACTGTAAGGGACTTTGCCAACGCCTTGAGATACAGAACGTGCTGTTCTGGCCTAAATAATCCCCACTCACCTTCTGCCTCCTCTTTGCTCTGTAATAGGAGACACACCAGCATCCTCTTCTTTTCAGCAGAGAATAATTAGAGGCTACAGCAAAGCCATGAGAAGGGTTTTTTCTAGGTACAATTTACTTGATAGAGGAAGACAACTATTAGGTGGGAAGGAGACCGTTGTGGGCTTCTTCAGGAAAAAGCTCCAACCTCCCAAGAATGTGAGGAGCCACCCCTGAGGAGGAAAAGATGAGAACATGAGAAGGGAAAGGAGTACAGCTTCCCCTTCATTGCAGATCTACCACAGACTCATGACATCCTGCTGGCTTCTCACAGATTTCCTTCCCATCCCTACAGGTATCTCCCAGGTGTCTCACAAATACCTTCTGAGATTTCCCTTACCATTCCCAGGAACCTGCTCCACTGCCATAAAAGGTGAAAAATGGCAACTGCTGCCAAGGAGATTTAAGATGCAAATTCCTAACAGCATTGTAGCCTGGAGGCTTGCCCCAGGCAAGTAGGCCTGAAGAGTTTTAACCCAAGCTAACTCCAAAACAAGAAGCACTATTGTTTGACAGCTGTAGCTGTTGGAACCGTGGAACCAAGCGCACTATGACTCTTCTTTACTATGCTTCCTCTTCCCCTGCCAGGCACAGATTACGAGGGACCTGAGGCACCAGCATCTGCAGATCCCAGCACATGAACTGCCTTTATTGCTTATCTCCATATTGCACTACAGATTGCACATTACTTGTATTCTAGAAATACCACAGATAAAATTAGACAAGCAGGTCTGCCATGCTAAGCAAAGAGCACTCCTCAGCTTCCCACAGGTCCAAGCAGCCCTAGGTAACATCTTAAACTATACCATAATGGTATCCCTCTGTTCATTCTTTGCACTCCATGCTTGTTCACTTTGGCTTCTCTCCATTGCCCTCTGCACTTCTCCTCCCCTGTGAATCCTCTTGCATCTTCCAGCAGTTGCTGGGTCCATTCCAATACTGTATGCCATTCAGGCTCCTTCTCCAGAGCCCTTCAAATAACGTCAAAATTGCCATGAAACAGCACCATATAGTCATAACAAACAGAAAGTAGAGGTTAAGATGCTACCAAGTGTTCCACATTGGGGTTTTTAGCAATCACACAAAGCCAGAGACTCTGCCACAGCTCAGACTCTTCAGCATTTGAATTCTGCCTGATCAACAGCATGTGACACAAGTTTATATACGATACTTCAGCTAGTATGAAGCGTCTCACAGGATTCTCCAGCAACACACTTCTCCACATACCCAACCAGCTTGTTTTGCTGTGCTTATTATTTCCACCCACACCTATAACCTGGTTATCCCTCTCCAGCATCTTATCATAGCTGATTTACTGATAAATTAAATTTACCTAAATTAATTTGAAGACTAACACATACCCTCAGCTCTCTGCAGCAGATCACAACTTCTTGACTCTCATTTTTTAATGATGCCATATAGACTTGTACCCCTTTCTTTGAGCAGCAGCTCACTTTCCACTTGTTTAACAGTTCTTGTTTTTCTTGCCCTGGAAAAAGTAATGTAAAATTTAGGCAAATGATTAAGTGGAACCAGGTTTTTTCTTTCTGTCTCCTGCAGCCTAGACTGTCACATTCTTTAATGACATCTTCATAAATGATGTGTGCTTTGGTGCTGTATGATCAGATATTAAATGCAACACACAAAAGCAAGACACAAAAGCACTCACAATACGGATGTGCCCATAATGACCTGTTTTCTCTTTGTTTTCCTTTTTTTCATGTGGGTATTTGGATAACTTAGAAATTAAAATTATATCCTGCTCGGAGTGATCATTCTTACTGGCAGAATTAAAAGGGTGCTTCTTATCCTTTCTACTACTGCATGCTTTTCTGTCTCATGAGCACATCTCATTTCATTTATCTGTTATAAATCTTGGTATATGTATTCATTATGGACAAGGCATTGTTTGTGCAAATGAGTTACAATTTCTGTAGAAAAAGAAAACCAAAACAAGACACCAATCAAACACATGGACACAGCTCCTAGATAAGTAATGCTGGATTCACTCCAGGGGCTTCTGCTCTGTGTTGGGACAAGTTAACCCAGTAGTTTCTCAGTGTTCTGTACTGCTCAGGACAAGAAACTGTAAATGCTTTCTTGCCAGTGTTGCCTTGTGAGTGGTCGATTATTTCATTTTGGTTCTTAAATTTGATATGTACTTCTCCCACATGCTGAATTGAATTAATTGAAAAGCACTGTGTGACTTAAAACTCCTAACAGAATAATTATTCAAAGGATGCAAGAGAAGTTGGTACCAGAAAATAGATATATATTTTTTATCTTAGAAATTAAAGACCTATGGAAATAACACTAGAGATACTCTTCTCTTTCTATTCAAGAGTCAGACACAGTTTCAGTTCTTGCGTTATAATTATCCCTTTCCTTACTACAAACCTTGAATTCCACAGAAACTAGAGAAGAATGGCATTTAAAGTGGTTATAGAAAAGAAATCAGTCCCATGCAAGGATGGTAGAGACTATAAATCAACTCTGAAAACCATGGAAGAGGATGTGTCATGATTCCACTCATGCCACTAAGGTGAAATCTGTCATCTAATAAGTGGGAATTGTTGTCTGAGGGTGCTGAAAGTCTGATTTCCTCACCAAGGTCTCTATCCTCTAAATATATGGCCATTAGGAAAGAGGTGGACAATAACCATCTCTGGTGTTTTGCATTCTTGACTGGAAATAGCTCTGTGCTGAGCTCAGTAAGCTTCCATGTATGCTAAAAATGCAGCTGCCTTCATGAAGACATTCCACATAGGATTAAAACAGTGTCACAAAAATGGTAGGTGTCTGCATATGCTCAGATGATGAAGAGGTGATGAGTAGTTTACATGGCTTTGCTTTTTTGGAACATGGTGCTCAACCCCCAACTAGATTATCCTCTAGTACCAATACATACATATGCATACCTATAGGATCTAAGATTTATTGCAGATATTTTTAGGCGAGAATTTATATTAAATGTCACGCTGGTATTTACTGTAAGAGTCATCTCTGGACTTAAATTTTATGCTAGCGATTGAATAATCTGTTTTTCAGGATTGTGAGGAGAAGAAAGACCACAGTGAAAAGTGACAAAAAACCAAAAATAATCCACATACCGGGCAAATCAGCTGACAAGCTTCCCCCTTCATTATTGGGGATTGTAAAAGGACATTTCTCTCAAGTTCCCTACCCTTTATGGAAAATTATGCAGATATTAATACTACCCACTGACATGATATCACATCACATTATACTTCATCCCAAATCTAAGAGTAGTTGCTCAAACAAGCCAGCACTTAAAAACAGGCTTTGTTATATAAGTAAGTTTTGTGAAAGAATAAAGTAAAATTTTTCACTTTTTTAGGAACGCTGTACCTAGGAAACACTACATAGAATTCCTCCCTATGCTATTTTGAACACGTTCTTACAGCCTTCTTTGGTGTCCCATGCTTTTTGATATGTGGAGCCAACCTACTAACAAAGAAAGCATCGAGATCGTAGTTGTTCAGCTTTATCACAACAGGACGGCTCAACACCATTTTGGAAATGCTGATCAATAACATTAAAACAATGCTCTAAATATCAGAGATGGTAAATAACCCCTGCAGTCTTCATAAACAGATTGGTCTGTTCTATTCTGCTCCCTGCTTTTCAGCACACAGGAGTTCACCATACTTGAATTGCAAATGAGCGGCATAAATGTTAAAAATGTTTCTGCCTGTTATTTTCATTGGCATCAGTCTCGGCAATGTTTTGGAGATGGAAGAGATTTTGCAAGCTGCAGCAGAGCTGCAAGGAAACACACACTTCCCCAGTCCGATTGCCAGAATGGAGAATTAGTTTTATTCAAACCCTTGATTCTTCTCTGAAATCCTCATTGGCCTGACTAGGGACCTGGTCCTTAACAGACCACTGAGTACCACTGCAACCATCCTCTTTATACTCCATGATGGTCATCAGCATCCTGTGGGTCCCAGCAAGCTGGAAGAGACTTTTCTAAAGGCTTCACAGGATGCTTGTTTCAAGTGCTAACTAGGCAACACTGTGGAAGAAACTGATGCAGGCAAAACACGTGACTGAGCCCCAGTGCACGCAGAGACTGCGTGCACAGGTGACAGCTTTCTGAATAACACAGCTTACAAACCAAACTGGAGCAGCCACCTAAGCAGTGGCTGTGAAATTAAACAGAGATCTGCTCAGAGACATGAGCTATTGGTGCTACATCAGGGCAGGAGACTGGGAAGTTAGCTTATAGTCTTAGAAAACTTTTGTGTGTTGTAGGCACGTTTGGTTAATCAACATTTGTCTGTATTCTGTAACCTACAGCAATTTCTTCAGGTTGAGGAACCCACATCTGCATCTTCTGGCAGACCAAAAGCTTCTGCTGACTGCCAGGAGGGCTGTTAGGTCCAACACACATGAGGACTGAAGCATTTTTTTCCTTCAGGAATGGTGTTGCCCATTGTAGTGCTAGGGATATAAAACTATCTCAGAATTCAAAGTTTCTCTTGAAGACAGGACAAAACAACATTCTAGGAAAACAAATGTGATAGTTGCCACTCTGTCACACCAAGGCCTGCTGGTGTAGCCTAATAGCAATGACATGTACAGAAATGCCCACAGCAAAGCCAAGGCCACACTTCTGACACAACCTCTCATTCAAAGAGCCTCAGGAACACAGATCTGATCATCAAAATTACTTAAAAGGTGACCTTATCCTTCATTCCATTAAAAGAACCATTTGTAATGCCACTTCTGAGAGGAAAAGGTTAAATCTGAACAGCTTTTTATGCCAAATTCTTCATTTTAAACACAATTAGTGTCCATTGGTACCAGCAACTAATTCATGCAACAGCAATGATTTTTATTTTTTTTTCTGCCTGAGGAAAATTTATACTAAAATGTGGAATAAGGCTATGTAAAAGGTAAAATAAACAAGCCATCCTAGCCAATGCCTGCCAAGAAAATAAGATTCTTCATACTGCTGAACCACTCAGTCTCTGTTTTTCACATTTTCAGCTTGTGCAGATTTTTTTTTTTTTTTNTTTTTTGAGTTTTTTTTTTTTTTTTTTTTTGTGTAATCTCAAATGTCCACTGGGACTGGGAACAGAAGGAAAGGTATGGCTAAGCCCTTCTTCTGTCCAGCCTCATTCCTTGAGAAATCAGATGTAAAAGAAATAAACTAAGAAGTCTCTCTCTTCCAGCAGTCAGAGTATTACAAAATAAATTGCGGTTAATCTATAGCAACAGAATTGTCCATTTCTTCCAGGCAGATGAAATATAAAATATGCAGTAATGCTCAGAGTACTTGCTAATTATTTAACAGAGGGATTTTCCACACAAAACACATTTAAAAATTGAAAAGCTTCACTAGTTCTGACCAGAACATTTAAAATAAGATTTTTTATCAGTGATGTTTTAAAGCAGAGGACTGCAGTGACCCCATCTTGTAGCCTGAATTCAGCTGAATCCTACACAGTGTTATAAACCTTTCTGCAAAATGTGTTCTTAACAGGAAAAATGACAGTATTATGTATCACTAGTCTGGAGCAGGAACGATTTCTGGAGCAGGAACGATTTCTAAAGATTGGCCAGGAAGAAGCAGTGTCGAGACTGAGAAAGGATTTCCAGATGAGTTCTGCCTCGTCTGAGCTTCAGTTACTCTCATGCCTCCTAGTTTCTCCGTGTCTCTGTTTACCCAGCTTTGGCAGTGATCTTGGTACACCCTGCAAAACTCTGAAGCTGAGGTGCTGCAACACATAATAATGTCCAGTGAGTATAATTTACAGTAGTATGTTATTGTTCATCATTCGGGATCCCTTTCCTTACACATCCTAAATTTTGGGGGTTGGGTTTTTTTCCTTTTTTCGTGGAGCTGCACCCAGCTGTCCCTATCTTTCTCTTTAGAGCTGATGTCATCACTTCATCACCATCCATCCATCTTCCCCTGCAGTGTGTGCTACTTTCCCAGGGCTGCAAATTTCACCTGCCATCAATTTTGTTAATTCACCATGCTTGTTTAGAAAGAAACAAAAAATAAAACCATGAGGAAATGTTGACATAACTACTGGCCCTTTTTCTCCAGACCTTTCTTAAGCAGATGTGTGGAACTAAGTGAGGAAGAGTCAGGGATTGCAGTCTCTCAGGGTCATAAAAATAGAACTAGACTGTGCTAAGCTAAGGAAAGCAGAGCACTCAAAGAGATGCGTGGGGAGGTTATCAAGTTTCATCCCTGAAGATATTTGCATAATTTGGGTATTTACCAGGAAAGAGATGGGGAGATTGGATCCTGCTTTATGGTAGTAAAATCATGGGATGGATGAGATGAACCCTTCACATTCCTATCTGCCCCTATAAGTTTATGCCATAGCTGTGAAGTCCAGAAAGATCCACGCATTTTCCACTTACATATATTAATGTCTTCCTCTCCACACCCTCCCGCCACCAACAGAGTTAATGTTTGTACTGCTCCAGGGTGAGGGCTCTGTTCATACCAGCAGTTCTTGTCCCCAAAATACCCAAGTTCCTTTTACAAAATGAACCACATTCCATCTTGCTGAGTGGGGTGAATGCTTCCCCCTTAACTTTTCTTTTTTTTTTTTTAACCCCAAATGCAACAGCCCACATCAGAGAAAAATTTCTTCTCGTCAGATCTGATCATTAGTTCTAAGCATTTGAGCAAGATGCATGTGTCAGGAGCAGGACCACCATGAACATCTCTGCCTAGCTTTTCATCTCTTCCTAATGCTGATTTGACATTTTAGAGGAAGGTAACACTTCCCCAAGTCACCCTGGAAGTCACAGAGCTGGGAATCAGGAGGAAAACGTGCAGTCAAAACAACAAAAAATATTGTTCCTGAGCCTTGTTGGTAACTCACAGAAAATCTGGAGTATGGTGGAATTGATGGACAAATAAAATACATGAACAACACACTGAGTGTAGTGAGTTAATATTTATTCCAAGCAGCTTCCCAAATAGGGAAACCAAGGAAATGCCAATGGGACTGAAAAGGCACATGGAGTCAATTCCTGAAAGGGGCTCTCGCATTCTTCCATCTGACTCTCAATGGAAGAATGTCCTTAAAAGAAAATCAGTTTCATCTTGAGGACCCCAAGTTATGACATGCCATTCCCTCCCCTCACAGAAGCCACCTCTATGATCAGCCTTCTGCTGTCCCCTAGCATTCTTGTCATACCCTGCCATGGCAAAGAAACAAACATGCTTTCGGTGACAGCCTCCTTCCTCCTGGCTTTTGGTCCCAATTTCCTCATGATAAATCTTCTTGGGCACCAACAGTGTTCAGCTCAGTGACCTCCTCTGTGTTCATCTTAACCATACCACAGAATTGCTTTTAGGGAACCAATCCCACATGTCACCACACCATAAGTTCTTCTGCAGCCACATAGCTGAACACACATTTTTGGGCAATCAAAATGCCTGCAGTTACATAGGCCAAAAATCTATGATCACAGCACACATCCATCTGCAAACTGAGAAAATCTTGCAGTTGTGTGTTCCCATCATGGGTGACACACCTTTGTGTAAAGTAAGATGCCTGCATTTTGGTCACATCATGGGTAAGTTTGTATCACAGTTCCAGGGGCAATGATTCCACTATGTCCCTTGGCAGTCCATTCCAATGTCTAATCACCCTTTCTGTGAAGAAATTCCTCGTGTTGTCTGAACCTCCCGTGGCACAGCTTGAGGCTGTGTCCTCTCATCTTGCCGCTGGTTGCCTGGGAGAAGAGACTGACCCCCACCTGGCTACACCCTCCTCTCAGGGAGTTGTAGAGAGAAATAAAGATCCCTGAGCCTTTTTTCCTCCAGGATAAAGAACCCCAGCTCCCTCAGCTTCTCCTCATAGGACTTGTGCTCCAGACCCTTCACCAGCTCCATTGCCCTTCTCTAGACACGTTCCAGCCCCCCAATGTCCGTCCTGAATAGAAGGGGTCAGCGTCACCGAGGCTCTAGGGAAGCACTGGGTGTAAGTAAAGTTCAGTGAGGGTACCTCACGCCCTGAACAGTTGGCAGAAGTGTTTTTGAAGCGGAGAGCTGCCCTTCTGCTTCCTCTGCGAGCGAGGGCTTAGCGCGACACTCGCGCACCCAGCACCCCAGGATTAACTCGCGCCCTCCAGGAGCGACACCAGGGCACGCTAGCGGGGAGGGGAGCGGAGCGCTGCCAGGTCCCGCGCGCCGGGTCCCTCTCACTGCGCTCCCCACGGAGGGGGCGGCGGTGGCCGCGCTGCTCCTAACGCGGCCTGACAGGCGCGGCCCGCGCGGCCCC
>WEKY01040959.1:18760-70556 GCA_013390045.1 Picathartes gymnocephalus
CTCCCGCGCGCCCTCCCCGCCGCCCCCCCTGCGCCGCCCGCGCTGACATCACCGGGCAGGATTTAAATAGCTCCGCAGCCGCTGCCTCCCGGATACAGCGCGCCCCATTGGCCGCCGCCGCAGCCAATGGCCGCGCCGCGCCGCTGCACTCCGCCAATGGCGGGGCCGCGGCCGGCGCGCGCCTCCCCTGTCGCTAAGGGAGGGAAATACAGCGCGCGCGGCGGGCTGTCAGGTGCGCCGGGGTGCGCCAGGAACGGGGAACAGCCGGGGGGCTCCAGGCTCGGTGGGTGGGTGGCTTCTCCTGCCGTCGCCCCCCCGCCTTGTTTTTCATCCCTGCTAGGCGAGCTCCCCTAGCCAGCCGCGTTACGCGGCGCGGGGAGGGAAGGGAACAGTGTGCAAAGTGACTGTTCTCCGCTTTGTTTTAAGCGCTCCGGCAGCGGCGTCTCCCGAGCGGTGAAATGCAGGACGAGCGGCCCCGCCGTGCTGTTTCCTCCTCGGGGAGAGCTTGAAACGAGAGCGAAAGAGAGACAGAGAGAGAGCGAGAGGGGAGAGCGATCGGTGGTGACTCGGGGGCTGGCCGGGCTGCTGCTGGGGCTCGGCGGCCGCAGACGGTGGATTTGTGGGAAGAGGACGGGATGAGAAATAAACGCACCTGGCCAGCGGTGTTTAGGGGAGCGGGGGCCGCTGGCTGCCGGAGCCCCTGGACTCCGGACGGGGACCCGCCGAGCTGCAATGGACGCTGCCCGCCGCTGGCCGCAGAGCGGAGCATCCCCGCCGCCGCCGAGGAGGGAGAGCTGCCCGCCCGGAGCCGGCCCGCAGCGCGCCCCTCGCCCGAAGAGGGGCCGGGGCTTTCCTCTTCGGCATCGCTCCGGTGACCGCAGGCTGTGCCAGCCGGCCGCCCTGATAGGTTGCGTGGCAGCCACGGCGCGAGCGAATAGGTAAACGCCACTGTGTAGATGTGCTGTTTGGAGAGGAGGAAAAAAGAAATTAAAAAATTGAAACATGCGAGGATGCGGTCATTGGGCCTGGCACAGGGGACTGGGGCTGCACGGGGAGATGGAATAGCCTCCTCTCCCGTGCCTCGCGCGGCGGCGAGATGTATCCTGGCGAAAATGAAGTCCTTACGTAAGGCGGGCTGGCTGGATGGCTGGGTACCTGCTGAGTCCTGCTGAGTCCTGCATCGCCAGCCGCTGCCCCGCCAGAATTACCTGGGCTTCTCCTTGCCATGCCGCAGCCTGTCACTGCGGGGCCTGTCCTAAAAGCAGACTTGCATCCGCAGGAGCTCATACATTTAACAGCTGCGTAGCATTGTGGAATAAACATAAATCAGTTGCGTTCCAAACGCAGAAAATTTAACCCATTTCACTTGTTACCAAGCTTACAAGCTTGACAAGATATTGTATAAATCTACTTTGCTGTCAAGCCATGACAGCATTATTTAAAACATTTCTGCTTGGTTACTGTTTACTGCTCCACACCCTACAAATGTTTCTGACTTATTTCTTTCCCGTATCTACAGCTTGTTAATATGTAGCCTGAATATCCTGAAGATGTCGGCCTGCATACTCAAAAGGCAAATGGATGTGTAAGAACCGTAGGCAAAACACAGAACAGGACTGAGACTTTTTTTTAAATTTTATTTTGGTTTCTGGTCCTCCCTGCATTTTAGAGTAGGGTGATAAACTTTCTGCCTTGCTGCTTTTCTTCCCTATCCATCATCAAATTAAGAACACAGCTTAAGTCACAGCTTTGTTGAAGAGGGTTTTTTTAATAAAATCGGAAATTCTATGCAACATGAAACATTAATTATTGCAGGAGAAGCTGCAAATTCTTGCTGTAGAGGCCCCAGCATAAGTAAAACTAAAAATCCAATGAATGCTTAATCTTTCCCTGAAACAAACCCACTGAGTTATCAGAAATGCGAGGTACCTACTTGTCTACATCGCTGTGATGTTATGAAGTTTGTGTCAAGGGTTCTTTCCCTTTGGAAAAGGGGAGCCTCTAAAAAGAAATCGTTTCCCCCCCCCGTCCTCCCCCATGTTTCTGTTTCCTCCTTCTCCTTACCTGTTATTCCTCTCAGTGGAAGATGAGGACTGTGAAGCCTTGTTTCCCCTTCTGTTGTTGCAGAACTCCTTGGATGCATCAGAAGTAAGCGCCGGGAGCATTTGGTGATCTTTGTGGGAGGAAGGCACAAGCTACTCAGGCCCCGTTCCCTCCATCTTGAGCCTTCCATGGTGATTTGCAGCAGCACAGGGAAGTATGAAGCACTGAGGGACAGAAGTCAGTGTTTAAACCTGACTTCACTTCAGCGTAAACGACCACACAACTTTCAGATAACAGAGGACCGGGGTAGAATAGCAGAAGTACTTAAGGTGCCTCTTTTAAAAATTCTGTTTTGCATATCTAAAGATTAGCGAGCTCTTTAGAAAAGATGATTATACAAGTTTTTTTATTTACTGTCCTAACAGAAGATGATGATCCACGTTATCTTACATGCATCTTGGGTGCATCAGTATCCCTTTACAGATTTCAGGGGAGCTGTATTGATTTAAGTTAGTAAAGAAACACAGTGAAGTTTTAAATAATCAGAATAATATTCCCCCTCTCTTTCAGTCAGATTTGCCCTTCATGTTACTTGTGTTTCATAATCCTCCTAGCTCTCGATTTCGTCATTACAAGACCAGCATGTCTACTGTAAAAAAAAAAAGAAGAGAGAAAGAGAGAGGACCCCCCCCCCATAGGAAAAAAAAGTCTTCTTACAATTTTCTTTTTATATCAATGTTTAAATAAATTTAGGGGACAAACTGATCCTGGTTTTTTAATAAGCCTATTTAGTTTCATTTACTTACACAGGTATTTTTTAGAATCAGAAGCTCTCAGGAAGAGAATGTGTTCGAAGCACCAGTACCCTTCAGGGTTTTGATAAAAGATACGATATCATGAGTATCATCTCCACTTCTGTTATTCTTCTTACATTGTAGCGACAAGATTGAATCACCATTTTTAGTTATTCTTCAGCAGAACTCGTAATCTATCAATGTGTCAGCTCAACAGCAGTTTTCTCTTCACACTAATGTGAACCAGAAGGTCCAGCTATCACTGATTTTGACAATTTTATTTTATCTGAGACTGCATGTATTGCAGAAGTTTCAAGCAGATGAATTATAGGGCCTATTGTATTTTCCTAAAGATGTACAAAACATAGAATACGTCACCTAAAACATTTCAAACTAATTTGTACCGGATAACATTCCTATGCTTGGTGTTTCATAAGCCTTACGCTAGAAGCACTATTAAATATTTGTCTGATAAATAACAAGAATGAGATCAAATGTGGGTCCTGTAGGTTTTTGAATGCCTCACATTGCCCTGTCTGTTGTTACATAATGCATCATAAAGAAATACGTGCCTTCATTCTCTTGAAATCACTCCGGCATGGATAGTACTAAGCCTTCCTTCAAGTCCTCGTTATGCAAGTCCTTGCTACTGCTAATAGCTGTCAGCTCTGCGTGGTTACTTAAAAAACAAGGTAACTGCAGACTTTTTGTGAAGCTCCTTGCATTTCTGGAATTTTCAGTGAGGGGGTTCCAGATGTGTTGCTCTCTTTCTCAGCTATAAAGTAAATTATTACAAAAAAACAGGTTTTCCCCCATTAGAATAAAGTTCCATTCATTCCAGTACATCAGAAGGTAACCTATTTTTTGTTGAGTTGCCTCTACAAGTATATTATGAGTATCAGAATGCAGTTTAGTGTCAAAAAAGTGAAATAGACCAGAATGCAGTAATATTTTGAACATCAGTTGTAGAATGCAGGCGTATAACTACACACTGAAAAAATAGATAGCACAGTAAAAAATCCATGACCAATCTAGCAAAGCTATTAAGTAACAAAAAATCCATATGAGCATTAAGTACTATTATTTATAGTAAAACCTGTGTTACACAGTATAAGCAGCATCCAAGTGAAATTGATGAGATATCTATATAGAACAGAAAGAATAATTTTTTAAAGCTATGATATGACGTTCTGTATTTCCTTACTTGGAATGTGGAATTTTATTCATCGTTTTGTAAAGGTATAAAATTAACAACAAGCACTTCAGAGAATTAGGAACACTGCCTGATTTGTGGGATTTTTTTTTTCCCCTCTGTAAAACACAGAGATCATTGGCGGCAAAAAAATCAGGAAAAACCTGTCCGGGTTTTCCAATATCATGTAGATCTTTTCAAGTACCCTGTCTTTTAAGATGGTCTTGGTTTCAAAGTGACTGAAATAGGAGTATCTCAAAATTCATCATACTGACTATATATAAAAAATTTTGCTCTTCCTTTTTAGTTGTAGAATATGCAAGTAGTAACTCAGCGATGTGTCATCAGGAAAGGAGGGTTTGTTTCATATTCCATTACTAGATCTATTAGTTTAACAATCCTTTATTGCACTTCTACATTTTTTTAACTTTTTGTTGCTTTTGCAAATTTGAGGTACTAGCTTATTTGTTTATTTCCGTTTTCCTACTTCTAATTATTTTGAAAGGTTCAACTATAATCTGTTCAGATTTTGGTATGCCACATGGAAAATATTTTTTTTTCATTCCTTTTGCAAGCAGTAGGTTGGTGGGACGAGGTCTGCACTGTAAAATAGTGTACCTACAAAACTGTACTCCAGTGGGAGATTAAATAAGAAAGAGCAGGATGACTGAGACAAGTCATTTGTCACAGATGTTCATGCAGTTCTGGTGTTTTATTTTAAGCTGGATTCATCAAATGTGATAAGGAGTAATTTCTGTCTGATATGAAGTTCCCATCAAAGGAGACTCAGTGGTTTAAGTTTAAACCGTGGTTTAAAAATACAGGGAAATGTTACTGGACTGGTGACAGTTTGATTCAGTAGCCAAAGTGGACACAAGGAAGTACATTGAAGAATGCTATTTTTGGCCTAAAATACATCAGGAAAATACATCACTAATATATTACTGTGGAGCCATGACTTTACCTAGAAGATGGTTTTATCTATGAAGCACGAAGACTTTACTGCAGGTGTTGGAATTATGTAGATTATAAAGGGTACCGATGCCGTTGGAAAGCAAGCATGAAATGGTGATGTGTGAACCTCAGATATTTGAGTGACATTTACTGACCACTTTTACAGTATTTTGCAAGTTTATAACAGAAGTTTATTATTAGTTTTATTTAGTGAAAATGCAGGAGGTAAGCACTAGTATAATGTTGATTTTGGGGTCTTTAGAAAGGCCAATATTTATATTATCATATTTAGCAAAGTACAATAAGAATGAAAAGGCCCAGGACTAAGATTATTTTAAAGGGATATTTTTTTAAAAATCAAAATTGGACTTATTCTTAGTTTGTATTAGTTACTCTCTCTTTTAGTATAATTTTATCTTTTTTTAAGTTCCGTCTCTTTTCCTTCTGAAATACTGTGTCCCAGCTCCAAAAGAGAGAAATATAATGGCTACAATTAGCTTCTGTTTACTGGAGCAAAATGATTTTTTCCCAAACTGAAATACATACATTAATTTAGTAGACTCCCAGCTATTTTTACGTATGGTATGTCTGAGAAAGAGATCATAATGTCCATTTTAATGCAGCTTACCACAGTATATCAGCCATAATTGAGCGTTTTTCTCTTTGGTAGTCGGATATACAGAATTGTCAGGCTGTTTGCTTTTAAGTACCTGAAAACTGAATCAGAAAAAAGTATTTTTGATATGATAAGTTTGGCTTTCCAGTCTGTACTTTCTTTTGAGCTTTCTAGGTAAATGCTGCGCAGATTGATTATCAGAAAAATCAAGGCTTATGTAATCGGGACATACATTTTTCTACTGCCTGCCTTCCTCCCCTTAGCTTTCATTTTACTATGAGAAATGAAAAATTTTGAAAAGAAAATTACTGTGACATACTGATTATACACACATTTCCATGAAACTGCACAGCTAAGCTATTTGTATGTATTTAGTAAAAGAAAACAGCAAGCAAAATATTAAAACCTTGAGACGGCTAAACTTTAAAATTATAGTCATCATTCAATACAGCTTCATCTAATATGCCGTACCTAGCTGTGTAGCAATGAGTCTTTTTTCTTTTCATAGGGAATTAGAGTACTTGTGTGTAGTCTTTATTCAGAATAAGAAAAATAAGAATGTAGTACCCCATTTTTTTATTCATCGTAAAGCTGATGCTCCTTCTTAAGGGACCTGGTTTAATACCTAACTTTCCGAGGATGATTTTCAGTGACTGTTGTTGACAAAATATAAGAAAATTAATCAGAACTCTGTCCTGGTAGATAATTACAAATTGAATTAACTAAAAAGAATAATATTAAAATTTTGTCTAAATATGTTAACATGAGCTCTTACCCATAGGTGGCAGTCATCTTTCACTGTAGTAGGGGTGCCAAACTTTTGGTTCGTGGTATTCATGCTTATGCTGAAATAATTTTGATGAGGTATGCGTATGTACATAAGAATATACAAGTCTGCTTTTTGAGAGAGGGGGAAGGAAGTGAAATTAAACATAAAATTAGTTAGTAATTAGGAGGAATCTGAATTGTTGTATATAAGCAATAAGATAAGGAATTATCGTATTCTGGAGAAAAGGTAAAGGTGTTTATAAAACCACAGAAACACATTTTTTATCGATCCATTGCTGACGCTCCTCAAAACAAAATAGTGATGATTGAGAAACCAGTTAGCCCTACAAATTGAGCAGAAAGGTAAGTATCTTGCCAGCCTTAGTAAACACAACCCCATAATGTGCCTAGTCCTCCAAACCACATTTCTGTTTTGTCACCCTTTATCTGTAAATTACAGAGGCATCACAGTGATGATGTTTCCCTGGAAGTCCCAGCAACAAGGTCCCTTAAATACTGAGCAAATACAGGAGAAAGTGCTCTGGGTGAGGGTGTCCTTTTGGTCATGGAGAGCAAGCAGAACCTGCAGGCTGCTGTGCCCTCCTCTTGTCTCCTTGCAGGGCTGCGACTGACACCCGTGGCAGTGCTGCACAAGGGGAGGACGCCCAAACAGAGATCTGCTCAGTTTTGCCATCAGCTTTTTTAGGGATTTGTGTGGTTTATGGGGATTTCCTTTTGCAATACCACTAAGGAGGCACTTGGGACCCTACCAAAACTGGAGGGGATAGAAGGGGCTAATAAGGCCAGGTCATCTCAGGCTAAAACAAACAGAACTTGTGAAACTACAGATGTGTCATAGTGAGATGATAACATTCTTCTGAGAAAACAAGACCGCAACCTGAAATTCATGAGTAGGTGAACTCATATTCTTTTTTCTATTACAGCTGCACTGAAGCTCTTTTCAGTTGAGATTAATCTAATATTGTGTCAAGGTAGGCCACTGTACACATTCAGCAGAGGTCAGGAACTAGCATTTTACAAAATAGAAAATTGAAAAAATAGACAATTATGTGTTACTGTTACAGTGTTTCACTGTGATGCAAGATTAAGGGCTCAGAATTGAGCAGAATGGTGCAGTATTATTAAGACAGAAGGACTAATTCTCCTTATGCAAGAGTCACAGCAACACACATCATTGTATAAGCCAAAGCAGGCAGTATGATTTCATAGTCACACAGGATATTTCCACAGACAGACAACCACAATGTGACTAATTAGATATTTGCATATGCATGGCCCCATTTGCTCCCCAACTGTAATAATTAGGAGTATTGCCCTTCACATTAATTTACACTCTTGTGTAACACTATTGAGTATAAGATAGCGGGTGGTGATAAACTGGCCGATGACAAATGGGTAAATTTGATATGTGTTTTGAAAATCAGAGCTTTCATACCCAGCTTTGTCCTTGACAAAGTAGGCAGGGCTAGAGAAGACCTCCTCTGCTGTGGGGCCTGATCCTCTCTATCACAGGCAGCCGTGTTGCACTCTTCAGCTTAACATGCAGAGACACTGGACTCCATCTTGAAGCAACCCCTGCCATCAGCTTGCCTCTGTTTTTCTGTTCCTCTGCATGGTTAAAGATTTCAGATTATGTGTATCATGACCAGCTGAACCTCTCACATTCTGCAAGATCTTCAACTGCAGTTTAAAGAGCGTTTCTCTCTCCCAGTATAAAGTCTGTTCTGGTGTGCCTTCCTTTGAGTTTTTCAGCTTACTGCCGAAACCTGCTCAGCCTGAGTTCAGTCAAACCAGCTGTGCATACCTGTCCTAGAGAAGGGTGCTTTTCCCTGACAATTCTTCTAACTCTCCTTTGCACCTCCATTAAATCTCCATTTGCACTTCCATTAAATCTCTTTTAATCTGTAGGGTTAGAAGTAAGCACAGTGATCCAGATGAGATGTTGCCAGGGCCTCTTATGATGGCATTAATACCTTCCTGTGCCTCCTAGATACAAAGCAACTAATATTTTGACTTTTAATGTATTTATTTTTATATTAGAACTACCTGCTCTCAACGTCTCAAAAGCCTTAAAGATGACTGAAACACCCAACTTAACCGTTTTTATGGATACTTACCCAATTTTACAGATAGTGACAGCAAAACTTCTTCATTCCCAGCTTGTCTCCTTGACCTTTGCACTATAATACTGGTATTGCGTGACAAGGGTGTCAAAAGGCTTTTTTATGAAAGGGTGTCATCACTTTCATCCAAGCCACTACTTCCCCTGAATTTCCTGGCATGTCCAGATTTGTTTGGGAATCTCTCCTCTTTGCACGACTACGGACGTGAGCCGGCACACGCACACGACACAGTGCAGGGCACTGCAGGTGAGCTAGCTTGGCTCAGGAAACAGAGTTGTCTCTAGGATTAGGTTACCTCCGGCACATCACAGTGTGTTAGTTCAGGTAAACCTTCCAGAATTTGTACAGCACTTCTGACTCTCTGTCCTGCACTGGCTTCATTTGACAGCTCTGGGAGCAAGAGACCAGATTCTGAAATATTTTTATAGGAACAATGGAGGAGATGGACCTCGTGTCTCATTATATTGTTTCTATTGATCTTGTAGGTTAATTTCCAGTTTACAGGTGGTGCCTGTGAAATTGAAGGAAGAACAGATGTGGAAGGCTTATGTGGCACTCTTGAATAACATGTAAAAATAAGATTTTTGTTCTTTGGGGGTTTTTTAATAGAAGAATCTGGAGGATTTTGGTTGTGTTTGTGAAAGTCAGCTAACATTATGACTGTCTCTAAGTAAACAAGCAGAAATCTGTTTTTGGTTTTTTGTTTGTTTGTTTTGGTTTTTTTTTTTTGGCCTTCCCTTGGAACTGGCTACATGACATTTGTATTGTGGCATTTTTATATAGCAATTTTATTTGATATATTTTACTTCTGTGCCTGCAGGACAACTTAGAAACTTGACCACTTGTTTTGTCTTTTTAGTTAGAATACCATACCGAAGAACTTTTCCTAAGTTTGGTATAGGCAGAGTTCCAGGGTAATGAGTCAAACTCATCATGTAAAATGACTCTCATGCCCGTTGTTACATAATATTCCACCCCTACTTTGTGCAGGCAGTACCCCAGATTTGTATCCTCAGTTGATCATTCTAGTTTATTAAGGTAGTCAGTGAAAATAACGAATAAAATCTGAGATCATTCTTTAGGGAAGTCCACTATAAACTTTCTTCTAGCTTGAGACTTTCCCTTCCAAACTACTTTGCAAGCTTTTATTCATAGTAAGAGTTAATTTAGCAACTGCTTTCTTCCTCAGTTTATTTTTTTTCAAGTAGCATACTAACAAATGTTTTCCTGAAATCCAGTCAGATTAGGTCAACTCACTTCCTTGATGTAGAAGGTAGGGTTTGGTGCAGTTTTGTAAATGTCTGGCTAGTGTGCCATAATCTATTATTAGGAAAGCTTTATAGTGTTTTTCTTTTTTTCTATTTACCCAATTTTATCCCACGCATCTGTGCATCCAGGTTTTTGATGGGCGGTCCCAAATTTTCCTCCTGTTAAACTCTCATTTCTTCTAAAATCTTAGTTGAGGTGACTGTTCTTGTGTTTGGATTCGAGGACCAAGTTTTCCTGCACAGAAATTAAGAAACCCAGGTCAAAACTTAATTTTTTTTGCCATTTCACCTCCATCTAAAGGATTCATGGAGAAGCTCACTCACAGAGATAGTAGTGAAACATGGATTTTCTTGGAGTCTTCAACATATAGCTGAAAAGACCATAGATATAAGAGCCTCTAAATCCTACAGTTTACTCTTCCAAGAGTTTCACACTGCACTTCTAGTCCAGCCCAGGTCTGATCATATCTTGGGGGTTTTAAAAAGTCTTAAAAAGTATGTGAACATAGCTAAACAACTTGCTCAGGGTTGCTACAAGTTAAAAAGCATCCTTTTAAAATCTGAAGTTATACCCAAATGGAAAAATGAGAATTTAACATTTATCTGGCTGGTTATATATATAAAACCACTATTAACTGTATCAAAAAAATATTCTGAAGAAAATTACAAAGGGCAAGAAGCAGGCAGCTTTTACAAAGGGAGCCGATGCCTCGCAAGTTCCTCTATGGGGAGGGGAGATCTGGTCGACGCACTTAAAAGGAATTAAAGAAAGACATTTGGCATCTTTTACCAGAGGCTCTCAAAAATGTTAAGCTGCACGAGCAAAGAGGCAGTTTCTCATGTGGACAAACACCACCTGAAAGAGAGGAAGCAAAGGTCAGAAACAAATGGTCACTTTTTGTGGTGGTGGGAATCCAGTAGCAGAGCTCCTCCACCAGCATGCTCAGAAATATTCTGTGAACGGGCAAGAATACAAGTTGCAGAGCTTACTGTGAGCATGGAGAGAGGATGAGGGATGAGGCCATGGGTGAGTGACTCAGCAAGAAAACAGCAGATGAGCCTTGCTGTGGATAAATGTCCTGTGATATACAGAGGGGTCTTACTGGCTCCTGCCCCTCTGGAGCAGTGTCGTGGGGCTCTAATAAATGCTGCCACAAAAACATCAATGCACAGCTTGGCAGCGGTTCAAAAAGCAAGAAAAATGTTAGGAATTGCAAAGAAAGAGAGCAAAATCTTAAAAAAAAAAAAAAATCTCATTATTATGGTGCTGCATGAAAGTCTTCTACCACTTTCCAAGTGTTGCACATGTTTCTTTGGTCTGTCTGCCTTTAGCATAAAGGCATGGCAACGCCTGTGTTTAAAAAACATTGCAAAATCAAAGCTAGAAAGCCAATATCAGACAAACAAACAAAACTCACTGCACTAAAGGAAAACAACAGTTTGCTTCTCAGGCTTCTCCCCTCACTTTCAAAAAAGCCAAAAGGAAAAAAATCCAACACAAGAGGAGATAGCTATGGCACTACTGGAAACATGCTAAGGAGTGACAAGGGTGAGTACGTAGAATAGTCTAATCATAGTTTGACCCTCATTTGCACCTCTCTTCCCCTCTTTTATCCTCTTAGATAGATCTACTAATAATGGTAAAGCAGTTGTTCAATATCATGCTAAAAATCATGGATAAGCAAGAGAGAGCATTGGATCCATTTATCTGTAGTTGGACAGGAAGGGCATATTTTTTTGGAGGGCTTTTGTTCTCAGACTCCAACAGTCTTCCCTGTCACTGCTGCCCAGGGACACGTGGAAAACCATAGGTGAAGAGAAGCAGGGTTGGATGCACTTGGCAGCTCCTCCACAAGGTGTGGAGGGTGATTGCAGGAACTGGTGTTAAGCCAAGGGTTCTGCCGTATGCATGATGGATAGTAACATTTTTCACTGCTGTAAGGCAGCAGCAAATATTTTTAAGTGTGGTGATCAATTTTGTTCTCTAGCATCTAATTGAACATCAGTAAATATGTGATTAAGATGCTTGACAGTGTGCTCTTTTGCAATCAAGGCCAAGATGTAGCCAGATACTCATCTTAATCTCTCGAGACACATTTCTAATGAATTTTTACAGTGCTTAGAGGAAAGGTCCCTGGTCTGAAGTGGGACACCTGGATGCTAAAAGCAAATTATAATTAATAATATATTGTGTTTGTGATGTCAGAGTGTCATCTAAAAACAGTGGTAAAACCTTGTATAGGCTACTGCTGGAATCCTATTAATAAAATTGCTTACTTTAAATCACTCTCAGGGCATAAGATATGATGTTCCTTTGTTGACAGGACTTTCTCCTGAATATTTATATTTATGGTTTATCAAGGAACCACCCAATACTGAGAGAAGCAGTATTTTGAAATAACTCCATTGTATTGCAATGTCATTGTTATCATTCTGTCCTGTGAAGATACGGATAAACTTCCTTTCTGCTTACCAGAAATATGGAAGAAGGTTGAGGCTCTATATCCACTGCAAAAGGCAATTAGGAAGGAAAGCTGTATCTCTTTAAGATAAATATATACTATCTCCTTGATTACTCAGTCCACTATGGACAATTAGTCCTCACTTCTACAATGGCAAATTTTTGATCTTTTTTTTTCTGCTGTGTAGAATGAACTTTTTAAGTCAATTCTTTTGGAATAAATTTTACAAATTTTACTTGAAAAGTCTGCTAAGTTCAACCATATATGAAAGCCAATCACTGCAGTGATTGCTACAGAAATGGATTCTAGTTCTGATTTAAATTCACATTTCTAGTCAACATAATTTTACTGCAAAAGGATTTTGTTTTCCTTTGACCCCTAGGTTTTATTATTTTTGTACCATTGAGAGAAGAAGGATGGAATCCTAGACCCATTGTGGTGCTGGAAAATGTGCAGAGAACTACACTGAAATGAGAGCTCAAGGTGTCAAGAGCTCAGAGAAAAGCAATTTGGCTACTGTAGCTGGTTTTGAGCAGTCTTCTCAACATTTTAGTTCCAAAAACTACAGAACCAATCTAAAAAAAAAAAATCCATTTATCACCTTGTGCAGTAGCCACAAATGGTTTAAGTAATAGTAATAACAAAGACTGAATGATGAATTTTAGTGGCCTGCCATTTTTTTTCCAGTTATATACTTTTTACCATTGTTATTTGACTCCTTACATGTGTGAAAGCATAGGCATGTTTTAGTTTGGGGTGCACTGTGATATTGCTTCTGGAAAAACAAATAGGTGCAACAGTTTTGCAGGCAATTATTTAGTATTTCACAATCTCCTGGATGGCGGACCTGAATTAGAAGACATAAAAATTTCCTTCATTAAGGCATTTATCAGAAAGTCTGAAGTGACATATGTTGGAGTAATTTGTAGCAAGTCATTGTTACCAGATATGAAATAAATTTTCCATTAATTAATTAATTAATTAGTACAGTCTTTGGACATTCATCCTTGATTTATAGATTATTTTACCCATTTTTAGGAGACAGCACAATGTGAAACCTTTATTGTTGTAATAATGTGGCAAAAAATAAAAGGCAGTAACATGGCATAAAACCCCCACAGCTATAATCAAAGTGGTAATAGGACAAGTCTATCTGAGCTGGGAATAGCACATCTTCTGTGCCATAAATGTAGGCAGAAGTCAAATGCATAAAAGCAGTTGTTGAACTAAAGCACACGGACCTCCTAAAAAATGGGATTCCTGGGATGATCACCTATCATAGAATAATAGAATGGGTCGGGTTGAGGAGGACCTTAAAGTGTATTTAGTTCCAGCTTCCCTAGCTTCCAGGCTGTGCCATCACCCTTCCCAGAGGGCTCTCAGAGGTTGTCCCCTGTCACCAAGCAAGCCAGCAGCAGAGCAGGACTCTTGTCCCCTCAGACCTGTCCTGCCAGCCAGGAGCAGATTGAGTGCCTGGCCCTTTTGCCCAGGTGAAGGTGGGTGAGCACAATACAACTTAACTTCAAACTGAGCAGTGCAAGCTGCAAGAAAAACACTTGTGATGTCCCTGTTCTGTTAGCCTAATGAAACTCCCACTTCCAACTCCAAAATCTGGAGGCCTGATTTGAACCTTTTTAACCCTGGGGCATGGCCATAGAGATAAAAGCACAGAGTAGCAGAGTATAGTAATAATCTTCAGGATGTGTGGCGTCATTATATTCAGACACTGTCTAAGCCTGATACAATAGCTCCTACCACATCTTATTTGAACCTAAACTATACCTTATTTAGGGCAGAGAAACATTTTAAAAATTGCCTGGACATCGTAGAAAATTTTTAAGGTATAATTTCCAGCTTTTCCATTGATCATCTTTTTTTCAAGTCACTAGTTCACTTTCTTCTCATCTATTTGACTATATCATAGGTATAGCTGTATTTGCCTGCTAGTGTGAAATGCTGGAGGGTCCTGCAATTTTTGTAGTTTCAGACTGTGGTTTATCTTGCCAAAAAATCTGGATATGGGGATGAATACAAATGTATCTCGTTCATCATATTTGCCTTCTGCTCAGGGATACAAGGAAGCTTTCACTGGATGCAGAACATACTGTATTAATTTTGTAGATCTGGTTTTGCATGTGGTACAAGCATTTGTTTTGCTGCATTCTCAAAACTTCTGGAGAAAAGAAATGTTGCCACGTGAATGTCTTTCCCGAAAACAAGCAAACAAACCAAAGAGCCAAGATCTCCATCGCGGCGCCGCTCAGCTGACCTCAGCCACTTTGCACGAGGAGGGAGCGTAGCCTGTATCTGCTGTAGTTGTATCACTACAGATGAAAAGCAAAGGAAGATTTCCTCCTACCAGGGTTTTGTCAGAAAGGGAGGTCTGCTTGCTGTACACACACTAGCAGTGCCTGAGGGATGGAGCAACTTTTATTTCCTGGTGGCATGTATGAAACACCCTTTAGGTGTAAGAAAATTGGGTAAGTTTGGAAGAAAGAAGACTAAGAGTAAAGCAGGGAGTATTAACTACAAATGATGGGGACAGTCCTTAAGAGGATAATTTTCTGCTTTTAAATCTGGTGTCCGTATTAAAATTTCTCCCAGCAGCATGTGCATGACTGATACTTATTCAGCTGATAGCGCAAAGGAACAGTGACCCTGGCACCAATGCCGAGGTAATATTTACAAAAGGATGAACTATTTTCGAACAATGTCTTCAATGTACTAAGCACAAACAAGCTTTTCTTCAGCATCAGGCATGCATGTTGTCTCGTTCCAACAATTTTGTTCACGTACAAATGTATTCATTGTGGACAATGCAAGGAAAATGTCATTCTCTATTTATATCCCTGTTTCCCTTTGTCCTCTTTACAGTATCTTGGGGCAGTGATGCAGAGCAGTCTTGTTCTAAACTCCTGCTATTTTCCTCCACATCTTCTTCCAAAGCGCTCACAGTAGCAGAGCCATAGCGAGTTAAAAGGCTCCCTACAGCAGATTTTTTTTTCTTTTGAGACACAAAGATCAGTCTCTCTCCCTCCGCTTCCCAGCAGAGAAGATCTAAGTCCTGCCTCTTGCTCCATCACTCAGAGCACATAATGGTCTTGGCAGCAGAGGATGTGGTGGTAGCAGCGTTTTGAGCCATGTAAGTGGATGCACCTGGCACAGCAGTGTGAATAAGCGATGTTAAGGCAATTCTCCCCCAGCAATATATGAAACCATCCACTTCATGAACAGCCTCTCTGTGATAAAGGCTGCCTTTCTGTTGACTTGGATAAGTTCCCCAGTATGGTCAAAACAGAATAATGGAGGACTTTGAAAGAAGGGCCCTTGTACAGAAAATAATTAATCTTGCAGCAGAGGGGCAGGGAGAAAGATTTAGTGACACTTGAAAACAAAAAGCAAACCCCCAAGTCCTAGGACTAAACTAAAAAGCACAAGTGCAGGCTCACACTGTATTTTCATTGTAGAACAAATCATCTATCTTGAAAGCATCATTCTTGGGCAGGTTGGCCACCATTTCAGGTAGGAATTAGGAACATTATTTTTGAAGGACATTTAAGGGAAATTCTATTTTGCCTTTGAAGCGTTGTCTGATTTTCTTCAAGGTGGAAATGCCCCATGCTCTCAACTGTGGCATTCCACTCTGATAAGCTTCACTTTACTGGTAAAATGATATGCATTGTCTTACTACTATAAGCACATCTTGACAAAAAATCAAGTGATAAAATGCCTTACTTCTACAATTAAAATAATTTAAATTGAAAGCTCAACATTAGAGTTTGCCTTTAATAGATTTCTGCACTCTTTCCAAACGTGTGTATACAAAGAAAATAGTCATGCATGCCTCAGATGCAACAGTGAAAGGAATATAACACATTCCACATGTTCTAAGAAATTGAAAAACTCGCATTTCTGAAGGAAGAATATGTGGCTGTTTTCCATTGTGAGACTCCTGAGGCCTGTACACTCACTTAAATGGATCTCCCAGTAAAGAACTTCCCTTATACACAGGATTCACATCCAATTCACTGTCAAGCATCAAAACATGCACTGATGATTATAGATTTTGTAAAAAAGTCACTCTTTTCTTTCCCCAGATAAAATGTCTCAATTGGGTTGAAGCAATTTTGTTCTCTGAAAGAAGAGTTTGAGACTTAATGAGTATTACCAAATGAAAAATTTTTAACCACATAATGCATTTTAGATAAAGGGTATATATAACATCAAATAAACGAATTCTTCTTGTAATTCATACTTCTAATAATGCATGATTTCATATGCTTTAGCACATAAAAGATTAGATAGCTTGAAAATTAGAGCAGTCAAACTTTTGACAGTGTGAGATGAAGATAAGGAGTATTCAGTCATCGAAAACATCTTTCCTTCATCACCATCTAACTCATCCTTAAGGAATTTTAAAATTACAATTGAGCAATTCTTAACTACTGGACAAAAATAACTTCTATTAGCTGGAAAACATTTTAAGATCTTTCAACTTTAGGGTATAGAGATAAACTGCCATGTGAAGCCTTGCCTTATCACTCCCCTGAATTGAAGTTTGACAAAAGTTGGCAATTCTGACATTTGGAGAGATGATTAAACCCCCTAAATGATTGAAAGCTAAGCATAACCCTCAAGATTAAATGAAGATTAAATGATCATTCTATTATGGATGTATGCAATATATATTATTTCAACAGTTAGCTGGCAGCAATCATTCATTCTCATTTTTCATTAAATTTTTAGAAAGTAGCATCTCCCAGAGTTAATACTGGCATCTGCAACTAAGGATAGTATTGAAATTCAAATAATTTGGTTGTAATCTATCTTATTGTTTTATTTTTTTACAAAAAATTTCTATCACTGCTGCATTACCATATTGAAATCACACAGACAAATAACTGATCAGTCCCTGTTCAAATAATGAAAAACCTTTGGCAGTGTCTTAATATGATGTGAGTCTTTAGTGAGCAGCAGGAAAAATATGCTCTCTTCAGTAAAGTTTTTGAAACTGTTTTCTCAGTATGCAAAATGTGTCAATACAGAAGACCTTTTCTACCAAAACACAATTTTATCTAAGGGCAAGGCTTGGAAAATGCTACTTATCAGGTTCTTTTAATCAGATGATGTACAATGAATGACTGCAGCTAACAATATTTTATGGTTTTGTTAATACTGCAGCAACTGGTATTACTACTTTTTGTAATTTCACATTTCTTAGCAACAAAAAACTTTAACTTCTGTTGTTGGAAGCTATGCTAGGATTATTTTCACAGTCTGCTCAATTTGCCTGCTCTTACATCTGACAATCCACCATAAGCAATTGAGAAATATTTTCTGCACAAACTACATTAAGCCTCATAACAATTATTGCTATCTTGGCTGATCCACTCAAAACCATTTCTCCACTTAATCCAAAAAACCTAAAGCTCTTCCTTTTCAGGCAGCATATCCTGCCTCATGGATGGCATGTTACCACTATAGTCATGGTCAGAATCTGGGTACAGATGCAATGTGAGTTATTAAAGTTATATAGGCTCAATGTTAGGTAATAAATCCTCTGATCATTCCCCTTCAGTGCTGGGTCCCACCCTGGGCTCTGTGCTTGACCTACAGACAGTACTGAGCCTACAATAAAAGCATGTGGTCACCATTTTTAGAGACAAAAGAATTTGCATATGAGATGGCTGTAACAGCAGTTCTTCTGGTGTCACCACATCTAGTCTGGGCACATACTTTTTACATTCAGTGATAGTTCAGTTTAGCAAAGACATTTAGGATTCATTGGGTTTAAAGGTACAATATAAACATAAAGCCCGAAATGAGATGAGGGTGTGGGAAATAAAAGAGACTTCAGCAGAGATATGTGAGGTTCAGCATCTGAGAAATCCTTTCGAGAGGGTGAGTACTTAGCACTTCTCATAGTAGTTGTGAGATCTTTGTTTTGCTCTGAACAGATTCAGTAATTTTCAGGCTGTGGTGTCAGTTTAGTGTCTGAGCCTGCGCCTTGAACCTGGAGTCATCCCTGTTATTTCTTTTTTGGAGGAGGGTGCATCTCGAGGTAACACAAAAACCCAGCACTTGGGAGACTCATTTGACACATCCACCCTGCACTGCCTATGGTCTCCAGGGACCCTTCCAGTCCTGTGAAGGGTGGAGGAGCCCTCCTGACCCAGGTGGAAGCAGGAAGCCAGCATGGCCAACCCAGCCCTGCCTTCGGCCACCATATGCCTGTGCTGTCCCTGCCCGGTGCAGCTCAATAAATGGATGGTCTTTATTCCCTGGCCTTCACTGAACTGGGAACACATCCTGCAGTTGGCTGTTATTTGTATTTCCTTCAGCACCTGTAGTCTGTGGTATGCACATGGCCATTGTGATGTGTAAGTGTATTACAAAAACTGGACATTGTGGGAAACTGGAGCTCTTGGACAGGTGACATTTTTGATGCTGTGGAACAGATGCAAAACCCCACAATACAAACTAAGTGGCTGTTTTTATTGAGGCCATGAAGTGCAAACATTTTTTATTTATTTCATAACCCAACTTGTATTTTATACTTCAAAGTCAGGTAACCACAATGATTTTGCCAGAAAGAAACTTTTCTGAGTTGGCTGGCTCTACAGATGAATGCCACACAGCTGAATTCTCCATTCATAAACCAAAGGTTTTCTTCCACAGCTGTAAGCACCAGAAGTGTTGTTTGGGATCTGTGGGAGAGGCTACATGTCCCCAAGCAGTGTCCATAGCTCAGCAGCCAAGGAGCTGGGAAGCTCCTGACCAGGCTGGCTGTGCATGGGAGTTTCCTGCACACCTCAGTCCCACCACTCAACAAGCACTACATCTGCTTGGGATTTTATCACCCTGACACACATTCACAGTCCTGGGCCAAATGTTTCTTAGATGCAGGGGGATTAAGAGATGGGGCCAGACACACCTCAGTCCTCCAACCATTTGGGAGCATGTTCATGGGGCTGAACAGAAACGTTTCACTCTACTTCTAGTCTGGCAGAAGTTGAACAGCATCACTGACCTGCTCAAGTCCTCAGGTGAGCACTCCCACGCTCTCCAGGCAAAATGTTTTAAGAAGGTGCTGGATGAATTTAGAGTTTTACTTACACTGGAAAAGGTAATAAAAAGGAGTGGTGTTTAGTTTTCATTTCAGTTTTAAGTGAAATTTCTGGGTAACATTTAAATGGCTAGAAGGGAAAATAAAATGCTGGTAAGAACTTTGGAAGCTGGTAGTTTTCAGAAATTAGGCAACTATCTCCAGTAGTACCATCTAGTATGGGTCAAATGTCTTCATGCTGATCTTTTTTTTTTTCTTCCCTATAGCAAGATGATTTGTTCATTAAATTGCTGTTTATTCCAATGTATTCCTGGGAAATGAAGCCTCTAGTCTGTAACAATGACAGGTCACTGAAAGGTGGCTTTCAGGTACTCAAGCACTTCACACCTTCTAGGTCAGGCACCCTTGATGTGTGTCCTTGTGCAAAAACTCCCATAGGATGCTTTACTTCACTCCTTAGACAGTGGCATTAAATTTGACAGCAAAATTGCTTCCACCCTCTTTATATCAGTAACTACATAAAGGTAAGTTAGAGCGCATGGTTTTAATTTAGCCTTTAGTGGTTTTATTTGGCAGGGGAAAAAACTGTTGAGCACTAACCTTGAATTAGAAGCTGACCTCCGAATTAGTCAGCCTTTTTCTTGTAAATGCATTTGTAAAGTACAAACATGAACCATCTATTTACACAACGTAAGTGACAGCCAAATGATTTCGTAGGAGCATTAATGCTGGAAATCCCAAACACTCCTTCCTTGCTGGAGAATGGTTTATAACTCCTGAGAATAATCTCTCCAGCAAGTAACTGCAAACAGAAAAGGCCGATCTTTTTCCAACTGAATTTAGGATTTCTCTAGTATTTCACTAAGAAACCCCAGATAATAATTATAAGCTGCTGTTAAATGAAGTGCAGGTCACTTCCCAGGGTGCCTGTGGAAAGCTCTGGCAGCGCTGGTGGTGGTGCAGCCTGCTCCTGTGGCTTTTCACAAGACACCGTGAAAATGCAAAGAGCAGCCTGAATCCAGCTTGGCACTGGGGAGCCCTGGTGCAGAGTACCAGTGATGCCCTGAGGGATGTCAGAGGACAGCCACCCCATGGTATGCCTAAGTTTCTCCACCTGTTCTGTTCATGGTCTGCTGGGAGCTGAGGGCAGTGAGGAGACAGGAATTTCAGGCGACCTGAAGCTGGGATCCTACTTCAACCCAAGGGAGCCTCCAGCAGGTCTGCAGCCCCCCTCTACTTCCCCAGCTGAAGCAGCACAAGGAGGCAGCCGAGCAAACTGATGGGTGCTGCACATGTGCTGCTGCCTCTGACATGTATGCAGGCTCTGCATCCTAACTGAGCTCACAGCAATGTCTTAGGGTTTTTAGGTTTTTTTCTCACATCCAGGCAAACTGAAAGCCATGAAATGCCACCAGGCTTTGAAGTTCCCATGTTTCTTTGAGTGTGAGCTTTTAAGAATAAAATTTTACAAAATGGACATACTAACAATGATAAAAAACAAATCTGAAAAAGATCAAAATAATTTGTGTGAAATATTCTTCAGTTCATGGGGACATTTAACAGGTTTTCAGAAGCAGAAAAGTAACTTGGCTCATTTTAGTTTATTTTTGCCCACTTTAAAGAGAGAGTATTTTGTAGATGTCATAATTTTCCTCTCTATTGTTGAATAAACAGCAGAATGTACTTTCTTTTTCTTTTTTTAAGTTGTATTTTCAGCAGGTTTTTTTATTATTATTATTATTATTATTATTACAGTAAGAGTACATACCATAATATAGCACTTCTAGCTTGCTCCACGTTTGTCGGCATGCCCTGCCATAATATGCCATAATAAGTCTCTAAATTAAGATGGTATTTTTCATGCTTTCAGCAACAGCAGCAAGGTACTCTGCTCTTTGCTGTGTGTTGTTATTATTAGCTCTCTCATGATCGAATTCCAGCCTCGGGCACTGGTTGTGTGATGGGGCTGAGCTCTGATGGCAGGTTTCAGTCCATGTTTTGTCTGGCTATGTTTGCCCTACCTAATTCATGATAGGGAACACAAAGACTGGGCTGAACAGAAGGACAGTGCACAGCCATT
Organism: Picathartes gymnocephalus; assembly: GCA_013390045.1. Taxonomy (NCBI): domain Eukaryota; kingdom Metazoa; phylum Chordata; class Aves; order Passeriformes; family Picathartidae; genus Picathartes; species Picathartes gymnocephalus. The sequence continues at coordinate 40,148 of WEKY01040959.1, forward strand.
TTATGTATCCTCAAATTACTGCTTACTACTTCTCCAAACTAGAGTAAAGTGGATTCTATTTAACATAAAAGGTGGGAAGGGTTTCACTCCTGGCAGAGGTTTATCAGTCCCAGCACCCTCTCTAGTAAGTGGGAATAAGAAAGGAAGCATCTGAAGGCTTCTCAGATAACCAGTAGCAGACCACTTTCCCCTGCCCAGCACTGTTTTGCTCACTGGCATCCTCCATGGGGGTGCCACCAGGCCACTTGTGCTTGGCATTTGGGGGCCAGGCTGCAAGGGGCACAGACAGAGTTTCTTTGTTTGTCAGTGTTGTGAAACACTCAGTTGAGTGACCCTGCTGCCCTCTTGTGCAGCATAGGGCCTTTCCCAAAGGTTTGGCACAAATACTGTCACTCACTGCCAATGAAATAAGGGAAACACCTTCCTCTCCCATTGAGAGCAGGAACACTGACTCCTGCAGGTGTAGCTTGTCCTTTCTCTCAGGCCTCCTTCCTCTGGTGGCCTGCAGTGTGCAGCAGAAAAAGTGTCCTGTGAATAGGCCAGCTCCCTCCAGGACTGAGGGGTGACATGCATTCATTATGCTCATTTAATAGAGTCATAGAACCACAGAATGGTTAGGGTTGGAAAGGACCTTAAAGATCACTTAGTTCCAACCCCCCTGCTGTGGGCAGGAGCACCTTTCACTAGACCAAATTGCTCGCAGCCCCCTCCAACCTATCCTTGAACACTTTGAGGGATGGGGCATCCACAGCTTCTCTGGGCAACCTGTTTCAGTGTCTCACCACCTTCACAGTAAAGGATTTCTTCCTAATATCTAACCTAAATTTATTCTCTTCAGTTAAAAGCCATTCCCCCTTATCCTGTCACTACATTCTCTTGTAAACAGTCTCTCTCCGTCTTTCCTTTTAAGCTCCTTTTAGGTACTGGAAGATCACAATTAGGTCATCCCAAAGCCTTCTCTTTTCCAGGCTCAAAAATCCCAATTCTTCTAGCCTTTCCTCATAGGAGAGGTGCTCCATCCCTCTAATCATCTTGGTGGACTTCATCTGGACTCTCTCCAACAAGTTGACATCCTTCCAGTTGATACTCATTTTGCTCATTTTACTTGCTGTGTTCAGACATGAAAGCAGTGTCCCTTCAAAAGTGGAAAAAGCAATCTCATTTTAGGATTACTTTAGGGAATAACTACCGCGTTATTCTTTAGAGAAACCACTGTGTGGCTGAGGTATATGTCCTGCTGAGGCAGGAGGATATTTCTCATCTTCAATAAAGCCTGTAGAAGTTTCCTGTCTGCCTTCTGAACTCCCTGGTCCTGAGCTTGGACACACCTGGGAAATGAAGTATTGGTGCCTATTTCTCTTTAGCAGGTCAATCTTGAGCTACACAGGGAGTCTTGCTGGCTGCATGCTCCTCTTCTGCTGAAAGAGCTCCTTGTCCAAACAAAAAGGATTGAATGAAAATTTTAGTGTGATTAAAACACAGTTCTCATGGGAAAAGCCTTTGCCTGGCCAATCAAGGACATTTCTGTTCCAGAATAAATTAGAGATCACAGAAAAAAAAACCCAAACCCACAAAACCAAAACTTTTCTAGGTAGTTACTGATATAAATAAACAGCAGGAAAAATTCTTGTCCTTTGCCTGGCTTGCTTTGTGTCCAAAATTGAAGTGTTCTGCTTGCTCTGCTTTTCAATAAAGTCTCTTGCACTAGCTATTTTCCTATGTAGGAGGGAAAAAAGAAGTATTGGCAAGAATGTCTCAGTCTGTCTTGTCAGCACCATCATTAACTGAGCATTTTTGGTACTGGATCATTTCTTCTAAGCTAAGGAAGTGAGGTATCTTTATTGTGGCCCACATGACGAGGAATATCTGCTGCCATGTTTCTCTCTGTGACTTTGGAGGGCAGTAGTTCCTCCCAAGGATCCCAGAGCCAGGCCACGGTACCACCAGCCTGTCTTTTGGTTTTCTTTTGCTCCTTCAGGTTACAAAGCTTTGAATTTTCTTCCAGCTCTGTGGTGGGCGATATGGATGGGAACTTATTTGTGCTCCTGTTGTCTCTAGAAACCTCCAATTGGGTTCCTCCTGGCATAGTTTAACATGCCTACTGCCTGCCAAATATTTTTTTTTAATCCTAAAAGCCTTTCTGTTGCTAGGTTGAATTTTTTTCTGCCTTTCAGATATAAAGTGACTAATGGGATAAATTTCATAATACATTAGCAAGCATAATACTTGTTATTATCATATTTTAGTGCCCTTTAAAAACTACCAACCTGTACTGGGAGGATGGGGTAGTATGTAAATTGTGCATCATAAAGACAGTAGGGCCAATTCTTTATTCTTTGATATTCACATTTTATAATTAGGGATTAGGGAGATGAAGTTAAAAAGTATTGGTGTGGGGTTTTTTAAGCAACATTTTTCAGGAGATGAACAAATGTCCAACGGTAAACATTAGGTGTCAGGACTTACATGGAATTTAGATGCTGTAAACCTCATCCTGCTCTGGTACAAATCTCTCTCAGGTTTCCGTGTTCACAGGCTGGGAACACAATTTCTCCTATCCTGTCTGCATGGCTGTTGTTTTTTCTCTGCGTGCTGCTTCCTCCTCTGGTTCTGTATTTTTAGATGAGACAGAACCTCAACCCATAGGAAAGCAAATGAATGGAGAAGTCGTGGACCCAAAGGAGTAGTGGACACTGACATTGGATTACATCTTGGGATAGTATTGAATGTACATTCAAAAGAAAAGTGATGAGGCCATTTAATTAATAAATGTAATTGCAGTTTTTGTCCTTTAATCTTCTTATAACAACTCCTTGTGTCTGATACACAGAAACAGTCACTAGCTCACTCTCAGACACAGATGGGATAGTTCTAGCTCCCGAAAACCCCATTTAGCCATGCTAAAAGAAACAGGCTTGGAAGATTGATCTATCGGTTAACAAAACAAACTATTTCCACTAATGCAGATTCATGGACTCTAGAATAAATAAGACTTGCATCCTTCTTGACTCCTCTGGAGACTGTATACGTGGAATGGGGTGTCCCCTAAGTGTGAGCAAAAAGAAGAGCCCAGCTCTGTGCCAGGGAGCCCACCTCGACCTGCTCTGCGACCCTTATCCTCTTTTTGTATTCTTAAATGTTCCATCGGTTGATAATTTCAAGTGAGAAACTGGCATTACAGAGATTTCTCCGTGCAAGTACATTTCCAGGCAATTTCAGTTCGCTACAGTGCAATGGTTTTGGGCAATAAAGAGGTAAGGTTTTTGTTAGTATATTGAACCTGTTACAGAATAAAGCTTAGTTGTAATATGATCCGAGACGTCTTGCTGGTTCTGTTTTGCCTTCTTACACAGTAAGCGAATTAGCAAAATGGTTTGTGAAGATTCCTCTTGAGCATTTGTTCACTCTTCTTAAAGTGATACCAAGAGGTCTCCTTGTAATTTTTAATTATTTTTTAGCCCTCCAGTTGAAGGTAATAGATTTATTTATTGTAACTGATAATAATGAAAAGATAAATGAACTCTGAGCCTAGTTTTGATTTTTTTTAAAAGTGTTCAAATCTGGAAGAAATCTAGATTCAAATAAGTCTAGAAAAAATATACTAGAAATTGTGAAGTTAAAAAATTTTATTTTAGCAGCGTAGAATAATTTGTGTTGGCAGGGACCTCTGGAGCCCTCCCATGGTACAACCCCTTGCTCATAACTGGACCAGCTTTTACTCTAGTTCAGGCTCCACAATGCCTTGTTCAACTGAGTTTGAATATAACTGAGTTGGGGTTTTTTAGGCTTTCTCTTACTCGAATAATTTTCAAAATAAAAAATAATTCTTAATGTTTCCTGTCAGTGTAGGAATTTTGCTTTCAATGGCAAAATTTTGTTTGCCTTTGAAATTCCCTGACACATCTCAATAGCAAAGAAAAATTTTTAAAATCGCCGTTTATAATCCTGAAGAAATAAAAGCATAGAAAAAGTCAAATCTCATCATTATTTTTAAGGCAAAATTGAAGAGATTATGACATTTTTAGCTGTGAAAAATACATTTCTAAGTATGAGTTTAGATACATGGAAAGACTTCTATGCAAAATTATTGGGAAAAAAACCTCAAACAAAAATCCTTAAAATATATTAAATGTACTGTGTACTTTCACAGGTTTTTAATTTTCAATCTCACATGTGCATGGCAAAACTGAGTGCCATTCAGTGGACTCATTATGATGACTCGAATCTGCATTAGCAAGAGGACTACACAGAAGAAAGATTTCTTTTCTCTGTGTTTTTAACAATTTTGCCAAACTTTTATAAAAAGAAGTGTTGTTGAAATTTTGAGGGTTTTTATAAGACACCAACCATGTCAGACTTCTCTTCAATGCTATTTAAAACAAAAGTATTTGAATCAGATTTTCCAGCCCTTTTGTTTGTTTTTATTCAAGTTCTGCAACTGTTAATATAAACATTTTTACTCTTTTAACTAAAATATTTTCATTTTAGCTGAATGTCCTACTTCATCTCCAACACTCCAACACCATATGAATGAAAGGATATTTACCAGCCAGCTTGCACATTCTGGTCAAGGACACAGAAGCCTTATCCAGTGCTCTGGTCTTACAACTACCACTCGTGTTATTCCTTATACTTTCCTTCCTACCCTTGTCTGCTATAACTCCCATTTTTCACGACACAGAAAATGTGAAGTAAATACTGCAAGGGAGATTCTGCATTTTTGTCTGTACCAGGTTGTCTTGCCCACACACATTTGGAAGCATGAATAAGTAAAAAATGTTTCAACTGTCCAGGCTTCCCATCACATTCACATTTGTAGTATTGCCAAAAAGACATCTAACTTGTGTTTAACCTCTGAAATCCAAAATGTTGCAGCTTAAACCACCTTTCACAATATTTCTATACAATTCACTTATTACAAACCCACCTACCCAAAAAACACAGGGGAATAAGTAGGTCTTGAAATGAAGACCCATCCGAAACATTTTCAAGGCCAGAAAGAGAGAAGCAAGGCATGGGATCAGGGACATCTCATGTGAGAGCTGAGGCTCAGTGCTGGACCAAATCCACGACTGCTAAGAGTTGTCCTGGCTCCACTGGCTGTTTAGGCACAGCAGTTTCCACAGAGCAAGAGTGCCAGTCACCAGCACTCAGGTTTGGGGGCTGCTAACCAAAATGCAGGCCCTGCACCGGATCATTTCAACAAATTCAGATGCACAGCTCACTGTACATTTGGAAAGGTCTACGTGCCCACCTCCTGTTGTTTCTACCACCTGTTTTGGCAGAAACAAGAAGGTAGGTTTTGTGTGTGTGTGCTTGTGTATATTGCATAATTCACAATCCAAACTGAATCCAAAATATTTGGATAGCAGCCCACCCCACATTTGCTTGGTGGAGCTGGAGAGGCATGCCAAGAGCAGCACCAACAGCTGGCGGCCCAGGATGCTCTGGCCCCCAGGCTGGAGACACAATCCAGAGACTGTGCAAGTAAAAAGGGTCCTGTTTTGTTAAATCAGCTATGGAGGCAGCTGAGGTTTGCGCCGGTGGAAACAAAGCAAGGGATCACATTCAGCCCAGATACAGAACACCTCTCCTACCAGAGTTCTGCAGGTCATTCATTTCTTGCAGCATTTTATTTTGGTGGTGACCAGGAAGCATTTCACAAGTCACTGCTGTTGCACAGGTGAAAGCTCAGCTCAACCACACCTGAGAACAGCAAGGTAAGGACTTGCAGTGTTTTATGTACAACTGTAAACGTCCTTTTGCCTTTCAGTGCTGCTTGCAAGCCAAGATTTCATTTGAGCTGGTATAATATACACTTGCATCGTTAACAATTACCAGTCATTGTTCCATTTGGATTTCTCTTGCTAATTAGATTCACTCCGACGATCTGTATGGCCCATAAACACAACCCCAAAAGGAGTATCTTCCCACAGTGAACAGAATGGAATATGAATAATCAGTTTAATAATTGTATTTGACTTAGCTTCTCAACACCAACCTGTTAATCAAGAGCCTGCCAGGGCTCCCTGGTGGGAAGAGTCCCTCTTTGCTCCTGACTGCTCTCGCGAGAGGAGCCGGAGCTTGCCTGACTGCTTTGCCAAGGCTGCAAATGCCATGTGGGTCTTACACAAGCACTGAGAGCCGTCGCTTTTAATTCTTGCAGTTTTGCGTGAGCTCTTCTCTGTCTCTCTTACTCTTGTCTCACATTCTCGCCTTTCTCTCTCACCCCTCCCTTTAGAAAGGCAGCAGTGATGGAGACAGCATTAGCTCCTAGAGGAGCTAAAGAAATTCTGGAATGTAACCTTGCAGTCCCTCTGTGAAATGCCCTGGAACCCCGAGCACTTCTGCTCCCCTTGCTGACCTGAGTATTCAGGCAATAAACCTGGTCTGGAAACCATTTCTGGGCCACTTGCTGGGCCATGTCTGACAGCCCACTACAACAGCCCCTCTCAGTGCATCTCCAACAAAGGCAGCAATGTAGCTTCCAGACCCAGGTTACTCCACATCTGACTGGCCTGAGGCATAGCCAAAGGGGCAGGTTCTGCTCGTACCTGTTTGGTTAGACTTCACCTGGAGCCCTCCTGCAAATTCCCTTCTCCACAACACATGCATGAAAACTCAGGTAATTGCTAGACAGAGCAAAATGTAGTTGGTTGCTCTGGCTATGAATCATGTAGACAAGCAGTTGTTTTTATTCATTTTTTCATTGCTTTTCAAAGCTTTAAGGAAAAACATTAAAACAAATGCAATTGCACGCCCCTGTGACTGCTCCTCACAGAATGCCACTGTTGGAGTCAGACCCCTGATGCTACAGCTCAGCTGCCAGGGACTGGGGGTGGAAAAGCTGGCAGCACCCAGGACAGAGTGGAATGTTGCCCCCAGGTTCATTTGATACCAAAGCACTGGGAGGCGCCACTGAGCTTTTCTCCATCCCCTACCCTATCCCCACTTATGCTTCTTGTTCCAGGGGCTGCTTTTGACCCTAATCCAAAGAAAATAGATGTGGATATGCTAGTGGCCGGCAACAGTGGGGGCTGGCCTTAGCGGGGAGCAGGGAGCACCTGGATGCTTGAGACAGCAGGAGGGTGCCTGTTTCATCAAACTCCATCCCTATCACCACATGCATGTTTTCCAGTAACTTCCTGTGGCCTCCTGGGAAAGAAGGTCTCTGGTCTCCTGGTCTCCCTTGCAGGTCTTTTCTGCTACTCTGCTGTTAATACATCTTTCCCAAAAAGAGGAGTGGGAAGGGAGGAAAGTTGATCTGGGCACTAATACTTCCTCTTCTTAGCTGGAAATAGGTGCAATGTCAGAATAAAGGTGGCAGCACACAACACCCCTGTGAGTATCTAATGCTGATTTTTCTTTTTCCTCAGTTCTTTTCCCAACTGATTCACTCTCTGTTAATAGCAAAACCCACCTCTGACATCAGTTTTCACCTGTACGACTCTTTGTCTTTTACTTGAATGTCACCCTCCTTTTATTACAGCCATTCTCCAGGTGCCCTGCTCATCCTGCCTGGCCTGCAAACCACCTCCATGCCAGCAGTGCCTCATGGCTTTGTGCAGCACATTTGCTCATCACAGTGCTCACATGGGCCAGGAGTGTGCCATTAACGCAAAGAGTGAGGCAAAATTGGTCCCAAAACTCCTGTTTGAAGAACTCTCACAGATAACTCCTCCTGACCTGAGATTGCCAGCCTCAGTACTCATTGTCTCCTCCTCTTACCAACAACACAATTTCTCTAATAATCTGTTTTGTCTCCAGCAGCATCAGTGGTTTCTCACTTGACATCATAGCAAATACATTAAAGTAGTCTAGATAAAGGAAATCTGGCAGATATCACCTGTCTGGAAAAATAATTGTTTTATCAAAGAGAACCATCGGGTTAGTCTGGCAGGATGTGCCTTTAGTTGCATTTCATCCCATTTTTGATGTGCCTTTGCATTTTTAATTAACCTTCAAGGCATGTTCCAAAGCCCTGCATACCAGTGAGGTCAGAGTTACAAGGACTCCAATGGTTGGCTGCATTATTTTTTAACCCTGCACAACTCAACACGTTGTAATGGATATCCTGCAGTCACGGGGTCCCTCTCTGACTTGGCAGATCTATAAAAACAGTTGCTAGTAGACGTGCCACTTCTCATGCTGGTCTTTCCAGAACTCCTGGACAGGCATGACCTGCCTCCCCGAGAGGAGGTACCGCCTGCTCTTTGAGCACAGTAACAATTCTATTTCCATATCCCTCTTCCCATTAACCAGACTTCTTTTACCCCTAGGATTTGTCTTCCTTAAACCAGAGCAGAGGTAAAATACTCCTTTGATTGCAGGCCATGCCTAAATTATCTTTAATTTACTGTACAACAGTCTGACTTTGCTTTTCTTCCTTTTTTACATTGATTTTGAAGAAGTTTTACCCATTTATTTCTGGAATGCTTCGCAAGTTTCAGTTCAGGTTTGCTTCTGATGCTTACACTAGTATTTTTCAGCCTCTAAATGATAAAGTCCTCTTTCTGCAAGGCTCTCCAGGATTAACCAGGGAGCTAAGCATCCCAGTCACGTGGAGTGAGCAGGCAGGGTGCAGGATGCCTCACCTCCACACCTCTGTTTGTGCCTCACCTGCACAGAAGCCTCTACCTTCTCCACTCGAGTCAGCTTTGCTGAGGAACGTTGCCCCACTTGTCAGCTTGCCCGCTGGCAAACTGAGCCTCAGATGCACATGTATTTGTGTTTATTCTCCCCATTTGCTTCAAACAGGGAGAGCTACTTAGTTCAAAGCTCTGCTCTGTGACTAGATCTCTAGTAACTTAATTGCACATCAGAACAACATCGCCTTGTATGACTTCAGTGATGAAGATGTTTGTTGGTTGTCAAATCCAAGGATATGTGGGCCCTACCACTGCTAGCTTGAAGCGTCACTGGGTAATGGAGTCTCCTCAGACTGCCAAGGCACTGAACGAAGATACAAATAATTTCCAAAAGAGTTTTTATCTCAGCCAAAAACATGAGCAGCAGCTAAAGAAGCAAAGAGAAAGTGTACTTGTGACCCTGCAGCTTTGCTCCTGCTGAGCTTCAGAGGCCATGGGACCATCAGAAGTGCAAAAGCTACTTGCAAAATATTGCCAGAAACTTCTTTGCTAGTAAGTTTGTGCTTATGATTCTGAGATGTTCTAAGGCATGTCAGAAAATGTTCCTCACTACCTGAAGAACAGCAGCAGGCCAAATCCAAAGGGTGTCAGAGAAGGTTTTGTTTGACTGATCTCTCCAGTGCAGATGTGTGTGTGTTTGCACCCTCAGCACAAAGGACTATCTGGCCTTGCCTGCATGAGGTTGGGATAAGTGTCAACAGTGATTCTTTCAAGACCTGCTCTTAATTTTGTCTATCCTCTTCAAATACCGCTGTCCTCCAAATCCTTCTGGATGTGTCAGCCTAGCAGTTAAAGAAAAAATTTTCTCCTCCCAAGAGCAGATACACAACAAGTGCTGTCATGAAGGAGAATTTCATAGAATCATAGAATGGTTTCGGCTGGAAGGGACCTTACAGATCATCTGGTTCCAACCCCCTGCCATAGGCACAGACACCTTCCACTAAACCAGATTGATCACGGCTCCCTCCAGCCTGGCCTCGAACACTTTGAGGGATGGGGCATCCACAACTTCTCTTGGCAACCTGTTCCAGTGTCTCACCACTCTCACAGTGAAGAATTTCTCCCTCATATCTAATATAAATATGTCCTCTTTCAGTTCAAAGCCATTCCCTCGTCCTTTCTTTTCATGCCCTTGAAAAAGTCCCTATCCAGATCTCTTGCAGCCCCCTTTGGTCACTGGAAGATCCTGTAATGTCTCCCCAGAGCCTTCGCTTCTCCAGACGGAACAAGCCCAACTCTCTCAGCCTATGTCCATAGGAGAGGTGCTCCAGTCCTCTGGTCATCAAACTGTATAAGGACTGAAGAAGTGAAGTCAGTCCATGCATCATAGAGCACACTCTATAGGGTGCTGTAGGACACCAGTCACATAAAACATCTGAGATGTTCCCATCTGAATCCAAGCCTTAGCAGAGGCACTCTGGCATGGCCAGCTCCACATCTCTCATTCCTCACTCAGCAGCCGGATGCGAAACAACAATTACATTGTGAAATGTCATGGGTCTACTGGGAAGCAAAAACACATCAATATTGTCTCCTGGTTGCATCAAGCCATGATGATTTTGCTTGACTGCATGCCTGGATGAAACAACAGAGAACACAAACAGAGATGAAGCCAGAGCTTGCATGTGCACTACTTTTATCTTCCTGCCTTTCCAGTGCACCCATCGCAGCAGCGTCTAGGTGATAAGTCTGTCTCTTTGCAAAACAGGAAGACCGTGGGCTGGCTGGCTTCTGTGATGAGCTATAAATTACAGGGGTTTTACCTGGCTGGCAGCCTTCGCTGTGCACTGGGTAAGGCAGGCGCTAATGCAGGGTGCTGCGATGGCCGGCGATAGGATAATTACTGTTATTGCATTAGGAGAGAATGGCTGCGACTTAAGAGCCAGAGGGAAAAAGAGTCCCAGAAATTGGAGCACCAAAGGCACTGCTAGCTTCATGCACACAAAGGCGACCGACCTATAAATAATCTGACCTCTTTGTTCCAGTAAAATGGCACAAGAATTAAGACCCTGGTTCAGGAAGAAACTTAAAATGCATGACTAAACTCGGCATAGCTGAGCAGACCTATTGACATGCCGGGAGCCCGAAGGCATTTCTGCTCTGTGAGCCTTTGTGCTCACCTGCGAGAGCGGCTGCTGGAGGTGTCCCGCTGGCAGAGCTGCTTTCCAGGGGCTGTGGGGGACCAGCTTAATTACTGCAGGTAAAGGAGCAAAAGCACCCTGCCAAATTTCGAGTGGGACTTCTCAATAATCTCTACTCTTCCTCTGCTTTCTAAGTTACAGCTAAAGAAAGACACCTCTGTTAACCTCAGTTACCTGATAGTAGCTAGCAATTTCAAAATGAAAAGCTGACATGTAGAGAAAAAATATGAAGTGTTAGAACATGAGCCTAACAAATGTACCCCAGAAATTTTCCAGTAAAACAAACCCAAAACAAATTAGAGACAAAAAAAAAAAAAAAAAAGAGATTAGCTAGCAGCAGGGCAGGTCATCCCTAGGTTAGCTTCACCCTGCATGTGTATCATCTCTCAACTTTTGGGAGAAAACACACCCAAAGATGTGCTTGTTCAAATTAAAAGGCTTGTTGTTAGGCTCAGAAAGCCCTTGGCAGCCTTGATAAAGTAAAACTAGAACTACTTGTGAATAGAAAGCTTTGATGGTTGCCTGAGGTGGGGAGTAGCATCATTTACAAATATTTTTCTCCCAGCTCTTGATCACAGAGACTTAGAAAAAGTATACCTGAAAATTTACAGTAAATATAAATATATTATAAACCCTTCCCTGCTCTTTATTTTTGTCTTTGCAGTAGAGAGAGAGTAAATAACCTCATGCTGGAGGTGGGGAGTAAGCATGGAGAAGGTGCAAGACTGACTCAGCATCACCCACCACCAGCCCCTGGCCTGGCCCCCCGAGTCTGGGATCCACAACAAATACATGTGTCCCAGGAAAGACACATGCAGGGTGGGTGTAAGAGCCATTCTGTTCCTTGGGAGGTGAGTAACAGGGTTTGGTAAGCAAACTTGGGTCAAGTGGGGTGTCCGACTTGATTGTGTGCTACTGGTTCAGCAACTTAGCAGCTGGCTGGCAAAACAATACTCCAGCAGCCTTTTTCCCAGGTGAGGGGGAAACAATAGGAAACGAAAAGCAATCTGCCAGAAAGTTTGCAGTGGACATTTGGACAAATGCAGGAGGTCCAGTCACACTTATCTGTGCTGTGAACACCTGGACAGCAAGGAGCTCTCAGGTGCACACCTGTCCCTTTTGCCTGCACTGTCCTTTGTTGCATCCAGAGACAGTAAGGGTGAGGAAAGAGCCACATTCTTCTCTTATGACTGCTTGTCCCAAACCACAGCACCTCTCCACCAGCCTTCCCCATGCCCTACACGTATACACAGCCCCTAAAGCAAGCACTTTAAGGTTGGAAGTGTAACCCAAGTTTGCACTATAATTCTTACTAGGAAGCTCAGCTATTAGTTACTGTGGAACACCTAGCAGGTCTAGCAGAGAGACATGGTATATTCTGGTGGCTTTTTCCAAGCTCCCAGGACAATTTTGGCTGTTGTCCCGTCAAGGTGTTATCTGTCAGAAACTCAGCGGCCCAAAGCTCTGCAGCCACAGGCTGTGTGTGCCCCATGTTTATGCCATCTCCTGCTGGGAGCCACGATGTTAAAGGCCCTACTGTCTGTCTGTTTCTCACACTCCTCCCGTGTGTGTGGCCCCAGTGTCCCAAAGAGCTATCAGGCTGCCCACAAAGCCAAGAGGCAAAGTTCATCTTTTTGTTCTGAGGCAGCGCAGCACCCAGCACAACTACTCTTGGTCCCTGACTCAGAGCACAGCCATCTTTGAAATAAATAAAACGAAGAAGGAGAACATCTCTGGGCCTATATTTGACACTTGTATTCCCATACCACTTGGCTTTATATAAACACACTAATTGGTATGGTGGCTATTTTGACTCATCTGCTTAGCAATCATTTTATTTTAATCAATATTTATTTAACTCACCAGCTAGACAAAAGCTCCCTAATTTCTTCATCTGATTTAATTGATGTTCCCTGACAGAATGAAGCTAGACTGGATAAGACAGTACAAGCTGTGCCATTCTTCTTTGGTCTTCGTCTCTTTTAACAAGTCCTGTGACTGTTGCAGAGCCAAGGCACATCTTACATCTCGCAGAGGAATTGGGACCATACGTGGCTGTATACCCTGGGACAAGGAGCCAAGAAACATGCCAAAACAATAAGCGTTGACACAATAATTAGCATATTGATTCTGCATGCAAATTACCTCTTCGTACATTGTGAAACACTTTGCATTTTCAGAGGACTTCAGAGGAGCCTGGAGTTTCTTACAGGCACCACAATAATTAAATACACGTCTTCAGTTGTAACATTAAAATACAATTCTGGGTGAAGGCTCATAAAAAGAAACATGCACATTGTGCAGATAAAAAAGTATGGGATACGTCTACCTGACACCCCCACCCCCAAACAGGCACCATAAATTATACTCCTGAAGGAGCTTTCAGGCCATGGGTATTTCAGGCCTTCTTAGAAGAACATTTTGCTTTTTATTTGAAGGAAACGATCTGTACCTTGTGTCACCTCAACCTCATGCCAAGGGTGAGGAGTGGCTGCAAGTTGAAGTATTGAATCACAAAGCTCCATCTTAGCCCAGTACTCCACTTGCCTGGAAAGAAAAGTTCACTTTAGCAAACACTAAAATAGATTGGCTTTCAGAGGAACGAATTTTTCAAGCTCAGTCACAAGTGCAGGGGGAAAAATGAACTCTCACATTTACATCAGTGGAATCACACAGAAACTATGATCCTGAAGTCAACACATGGAAAAGCTTAAGTGAAGCAACCTGTAACTTGCTGCGCAGATTAGTTCATGCTCAGCCCTCTCTGGCAGCATTTAAAGTCTTTGTGAAATGCTAAACTGTAAAGAGTAGCATTGTCTCTCAAGGCCAAAGTCAACTGATATTAGGAACGAGTACAGTAATTTTACAACCATTAACAGCATTAATGACCCTGTGAGCCAAGACAGAAAGCTGCCAGAAAGACCCAGAACTGCCTCTGCAAGGAGGAAAAATTGCCTTGCCTCCACAAGCATACTGCACTGTTGTAAAAATCAGGTAAATACCTCGACTGCAGGCTGAGAGGCAGAGCTGTCTGCAGTGACAGAGACAGATCCCATCCAGAGACAAATGTGACACCATGAAGAACCCACCAGGACAACTAGATTTAAATGTAGGTCGAGATACATCAGAGCAGGGTGGTGAGTCCTATAAAGGGAGCTGCTTCATCACTGCAAAGTTTTAGGAGCGGGTCACCATGCTCGAAGGGAGGGCCCTGAGATTCACTGAGAAGACCAGAGCTCATAGATAGTGCCTTTCTCTTTCCTGCTGGCAGTGCCCTTTTTGTGCTCCTCATCTGTGTTGCCCATGCTCACAATGTGTAATGGAAAAGCACCAGCTGCCAGCACATTCAAGTGCTTCACATAAGGCTTTGAAGTGGCACTTGGAAAAGGTCTTTGAAAGACCAAGACCCCATTCCTAAGGACTCCAGGAAACATGAGACAAATGAAGAAATCCCATTTTCTCCAAAGGCACTCAGGTCAGCTCTAGATATGTTCAAGCTTGGTTTTCTACACAAGCAAGTTGTACAAGGTCAGGCGGTCCCTGTACAGCAGCTCTTGAAACCATTGCCTGGTTTTGGTTAAGTATGGCAGGACTGAGGCTCTCTGTAATCACCCAGTTCCTGCGAATTTTCATGCAAATGTTACCCTTTCCTGGTTTACACAGGAAGGCATTACCAGAGGAGTTAGGGGTACTGGCAAAGGACATGGAAGTGCATATGGATTCACTGGGTGTCTGTTCCACCCAGCAGAGGAGTTACTGATTACAGCTGGAATCATGGGACATGCCTGCTCCAAGGCCATATCCTGGCTTCTAAGCGTGCACATACAGAAACGAGGGGAGGTCCCAGCCCTGGGGTTTGAGTAGCACCATATGAAATAGCTTTTATTCTGGTCCAAGTGCAATCCAGTTCCTCCACTCTGTGCCCCAACAACTCCTGGCTGTTAGCAAAAGCTACCATCCTTGAAAACTGCCTGTAATTGCAGGCTTTTTGCGCTCAGAGGGAAAGGGGACGAACAGGATAAAAAAACCACCTTGAGTCTTTGAAACACAGAAAACGTGCCCAAGTCAGTTCAGTAGCCTTTCATGGTCTCAATAAAAGATTAATCAAATCATCCACAATGAAAGCAAATTTGGCATCCTTGTCCCTGGGCTAGTGGTAATGCAGAATCCTCACATGCAGTTTCTTACAATTGATGCTATTATTTGGGAAAGGCCTTGACTACTGCCCTGTGGGGGGTGATTAAAAACCCACCCCAAACCCAAAAGGATGCATGCACAGAATTGTGATAGAAATTAGCACTTTTCCTGCCTGTGAACAATAATTCATACAGTTAGTGCTTCATCAGAACTAATTTATCCCAGTTTTTCATTTAAACTACAGGAAAGCAAGTTCAAGAAGGTTTCTCTAACATAAAGGACATCTTTTAACCCAACTTTTGCTCCTGTTCACCCCACCACCACCCAGTGCTATTAAATGGCTTGAAATATGGCACAAAAATACATGTCTTATCAGCTGGCTTCTCTCTCACTATAGCAGCCCTTATCAACATTCAGCGGCCCTATTAATGCAGTCCCCTGCAATTAGCATAAAAAAGTAGCGCTCCACAGATCTCTGATCCGTGCCTTCCTGGTATCATAGGCCATTTCTGGATGCCAAATAAAGAACAGGAGTCCTTTTAATGCCAGCAGTTAGCTCCTTTACATCTGGCCTGCATCTCCATGGTCCGCAGATCTCATAGCTTGCGCCATGGCAGACCCCTGAGCTGCCAGTCTCGCATGGCGCTGTCCTTCCCTGGATGGAGCTGCTGGAGCCCTGTCCCTGTCCCTGGGTTCCTTCCCGTGGCAAGGCTGGGAGAGCCCTGTGCTTATGCCCTGTGTCCTGCACGTACTTTTAGGGGAAGGTTTACCTCTGTAAGTATTGCATATATTGCACTGCTTAATGCAAACTGCTCTGAAAATACATTATAGATTTGCCTTAATCCTACACCACATTCTCCAGAGATGTGATGGAATAAAGTGCTAGAAAACCATTCCTCATGACCTGCCAGGATTTTTATAGAAAAGAAGAACCAAACCTACAGAGGCTACTGAAGCAGGGCTTCAGGAGTCAAATTGTTCAGGAACTGGGAACTGGACATCCTTAATGGGCATTAAATATGACTTAAAAACCAGAGAAATGCAGACTTTGGCAGCTATATCTCTGTTCCTTTTAGTAGCAGTATGTTCACCATGTTGCAGTCCTCACTGGATACAGTGACAAGCCCTTTACTAACTTTTTCCTCGAGTTATTTTCATTTCACGGGTGGTTGTATTTAATTTAAGATTCCAAAGAAATTACAAAATAATGTAAACAAGTGTTTTCAAAATTGTTTGCATCTCTCCTTTTCCCCCATGGAACTGGGGTGTCCTTGATATATAATACTGGACCTTAGCCAACAGACTGAGAAACAGGATTAGCAAAAACAGAGGAAGGATGTTGCAATCTTTTCCCTTGGGGTTTTGAGTTTGGTTTGGCCAGAGAGGTTGGCAGGAGGTGAAGGGGACAACCTCTACACTTTTGCTCCACGTGAAGACAGGCTTGCAAGGAGGAAGCCTGTTTTCTGCAAATGCCTCTTGGGCAGAGTTTACACCAGGCTTGAGAGGTTATTTGGGGTCCACAGGACACCCCAGGACTGTGTTTTTCCCCTGAGGCTTCATGGCCCTCTTTCGGGGCACGCAGGTCAGGTAGGGAGACACAATCTCTGCAGACAGCTTGTGTTGCAAGACAGAAACTGCAATGCATGGTTGCTAGCTATGAAAAACTATCCAGGGAGAAGGTTCCTCTCTTGCGAAACGCACCTCCTGATCATCCTGCAGAAACCGTCCTTGCCCTTACTAGTGCTGCCATCCCTCAGCTTTTCAGTTCTACCTTTGACTTCCTTACAAGCTTTCAGGAATGTCTCCACACGAGGCTGCCGAGCAGTGCCAGCTTTGCTCCCTTTCCTAAAATCTGCAGTTTCAATTACAGGAAAAGAAGCCCCAACACCTATCTCAGCTTCACAGTATTGGTGTAAAAGGTTTAAGCTTTACTGGGGCTTATCAGATAAAATTCTAGCTAATCTAAGGCCAGTGTTAGTTTATTATTCTTTAGTGCAGCATTTGGTGGTGTTATTAACATATACAATGGTGAAATGAATGGTGGAATGATCTTCCCTTCAAGTATTTAGTCATGTGCACAAAAGCAGAGAAATTTGTACTTCCCTGACCATTTTGTTTCTCTATTTCCAACGTCATTCTCCAGTGTCTGGAGAATTATTATACATAAGAAAGAATCAATCCACAGTTAAAGAAAAGTATATGTGCTTTTTGTAGGAAAGGAGGAAAAAGCAGGTATTTTTATATTGCCTTTAAGAACTGTTACCAGTGTAGGAATGGACTAAATTTGGACCAATCACCTAGAGCCCAAACACATATATTGCCAAATCGATTCCCTTTTTCTAGACTTCTAGTTTGCATTAGGTTGAACACGAAAACAATTTTTTAATTGTTAATGTTCTTAACATTAAAACTCCCCACCCTAGTACAACTGCAATTCAAAAGGTGTAAACTTCTAAAGTTTTTGGAGAGACACTTATTTAGCTGTTAATCTTGGTAATCATAAGTTGTCAGTGCCCTCTGTGCGAAACCGTTCTGTTTCTTACCATCTGCACTCATCATCATCATCAGGGCAATTAGTAGTGATAAAGAAAACTAAGAGAAAACTTCTTTCAGAACTTTTGGCTTCAATGTATACAAGACACTGTGTCTGTCACATGAGCATTCAGTCCACAAAACTTCATATTAACGTGAGGCGAACACCATTTTCTTGGGGAAAAGGAACAAACCCCTCTTGCCAGTCAACATATTAGGGTCATTGTTTTCATGGAGTGATTTAGGCATAACTGCGGAGCAGGCTCTTCAGGAGCCACATGCACATGGATTACACAACACAAAAAGCCTGATAGTGTCATTACCACACCTCTGTTTTTTTAAATACACTTCCTCCTGCTTTTAGGCTGGGTCCAGTTATTCATAGGGAACACTTGGTTCTGCACAAGGAAGCACTAAATCCTTTGCCTTCAAAGCACACAGCAAGGAAGGTCAAGTATTACTAAGGGATTTCTCACCAGATCTTCTGATCAGATCTCTTATTTTCTCAGTAAAATGCAGCACATCATTTTTGCACGTTCAGCTCTGGAGGAAAGGCCTTGATTAAACCAGTGAAGCTAAACTACCTCTGTGAATGTTGCTAAAACAGGGAAACATTAAAATCAACATTTAAATGTACCATTGAGCAACTAATCCCAGTTAATCCCAAGAACCCCTGAAAGTCCCTTACGGCACAGGATGGGCAGGGAGCAGCCATTTCCTGCAGTCATGGATCATGCCAACAGCTTCATAGCTAGGAATAGCACCTCCTCATCTGGGGCACAGAGTCTGCAGTCCCACAGCATGCCAGGAGTCCTCAACACCCCACCGATGGGATGAGGGCAGGAGTCAGCCAGAGGGAAGTTCAGGGTAGCCCTCTGCACCTTGTCTGTTTGCTCATTCTCTTCAGAGACCCTGAGCCACCCACCCCTCAAAACACCAACACCAGCACAAGGGAGTTAGAGACTAATTTATCATTATTTGAAAGGAACTGCTCCAGTTTTACTCATAGGTAAGGGCAGTTGTAGATGAAAGAGCAACAAGGACAATGCCAGAACGCTGGCAGGTTTTTCTCCGGGTCTGTGCCCTGCGAAGGGCAGGCAGATAGGATCTGCAGCACCATAAATCACCTCACAGCAAAGGGAGAAGAGAAACGGATTGTGAAATGAACTGTAAAATAAACTTCTAATGTAAACATCGAACAGGCAGGGGGTTGTTTTTTCTGTCTGGGAGCCCAAGTCTGATACAGTTTACTGGCTGACTATGCTGGGACCTTGTTTGGTGAGGTTTCTGCTGGCACTACTGCAGGGCAAGGAGGCAGCCATCACTCTTGTTTGCCAGCAGGAGAGGAGGCTGGTGCTGCCATGAGCATCCTGCTGTCCTCTGGCATCATTTCCTTGCTCAGGCACCGGAGCTTTCCCCAGAGTTGCCATTATGGGCTGTCTGGCTCCTGCTGACCCAGAAAGACACCCTCCCAGACACCAGCCTTGGTGGCCTGGCAATAGTTATGGGGACACCCCAAAAGGCTTCAGGCTGCATCTTTCACCAGGGCCTGGGTTTACCGATAAGCAGGTGCTTACCCAAAGCTGCCTCTCCTTGACATGTCTCCCATGTCCCTGCCCACTCCAGTCCTACTTTTTACAGTCAGTGGGGCTTTGCTGCTAGCACCTTTTCCTGGCCTGGCCTGTTGTCCCTGCCAGGAGGGCAAACACGTGCCCTCAGCAGGAGAAGCAGGCCACCTCTGAAACAAACCTGACCCTCTGCAGGAATATCTGTATTTTCACCCATATTTATACTTCTGGTCCAGAAGGAGTCAGACTCGGTGATCCTGAGGGGTCCCTTCCAACTCAGCATATTCTGCGATTCTGTGGTTGTACTATGCCAATACCTCTCTGGGGTTAGGGGCACACCCTGGCTCATGCGTCAGCACAGTGGGACAACATTACTCAACACCTCTTACAGTCAAACCAGCAGAAAAGATAACAGTTTGCTACTGTACATACTGTACACCTGTGCCTCAGGTGGGAAAGGACAGAAGCCTCTGTGCTTTGAGTTTTTGGTTGTTTTTTTTGGTCTTGTTTTAAAGCTGCTTTAAGTCCTTAAGGCAAGTCATAGGAGCATGAGGTTAGAAGTGACCTCAGGAGATCATCCTCCTGCTCTGATGCAGGGCCATGGAAAATCCAGGCAAACATTTTGCTCCCGAAAAACACCCTTAATGAAGAAAAGTCCATACCTCTAGGAAATGTGTTAATTATCCTCATAGCTAAGAGAACACAACCTACATTTCCTGCAGATGAAACACGGCTATGTCCTTTCCTTAGTGGGTATGAAGCGTTGGGGATTTTAAGTAATTTTCTACATGAAGTAATGCAAAGGTACTTTGTGTCCCCTCCCAACTTGTTCTAACAAATAACATTAGCCTCCTCCCATTGGTCCCATTAGTCCTCATTCTGCACGAGGGCTTAGCTGGGTGCTGGGCACCTGTCCTCCAGCTGCCAGGCTGGCTGGTGCACCAGCACTCACAGGCTGCTGCCGACTTCTGGGTTTCCAGGGCCCTGCGGCCATGGGCATTCAGCCAAGGCTGGGTGGGGCAGTTGGCTGGAGGACCAGGGGGACAAGTGTGGCACAAGATTAGGCTCACAGGAGGAGGGTAGAAGGGACAGTTGGGAGGGGAGGTAGCATGCAAGTCCTACTTTTGGAAACTCACACAAGACAGCTGATAGTTACTGAAGTGTCTTGGTGAAAAAGCAGTTGCTATCTCCAAATTCCTCTTCTCTGGTCAAGCACCTCTGGTTTTTCTGCCAGGTGGAAGGTGGAGGGCCTTAAAACTGACAACTGGCCAAAAAGTTTGTGCGACACAGTGGAAAAATCACCAGGGGACAGGGACTGGTCATTGTTTCCCAGCATAAGAATCTGCATCCCATAATGGCCTACCCAAAATTTGGGAGTAAACTGCTTAAACGCTAAGTACTTCAGCAGTTTGTCATAATGCAGGTTTCTGATAAGAGGAGTAAGAACAATGTAATTCTGCTCCATTTCTTCAAAGTTTCCTTTGTCAGACTCTTACTATTATCTTATATTTCAGGTGCCAGATTCAACCCACATGTAACATTTCTAGTACAGCTTTATCCTGATACTCTTGGCACATGGGTCATGTCTGAGACAAGGCTAGACCAAAAAGAAATATGTGTGAATTCTGAGTGTGTGTGTGTGTACAGATGTTAGACAAGTCACCTTTAGATGGTCCTTCCTCAACCATGAGCTCATCCAATCTGTCCGTATGGTAAATTTGACCTTTAAGTTACTCTTGAAATGCTGAACATGCGCCTACAGAGAACTGTCAGTTATAGTGGAAAAAAAACAGATAAGCCTTTTGTTAGCTTATGGATGAGGTGATCAGCATAAAATGTTCAAATTCTGATAACCTTCAGTTGGAAAAGCTTGCAGATTCTTGATTCACTGAAACAGAGAGAGTCAAAGTTTTTCAATTTTATTTTGCAGATTATGGCCCAGGGATATATATTGCAGGTTTCAAGTGCCAGCACTGCCAGAGGGCAGACACCACTGTCACTCTGTAGCTGGTTGTTCTAGGCTGCACCTAAACTATACAAAGCTACTTCACAATATTCATTTCTCACAGAAAAAGTTGGCAGGGCATGAACAAAGAGAGACACTTTTTAAAAGAACAAGGCATTCATTTATTTCCCCTTTTTTTTTTTTTTTTTTCTGTAGGAGTTTGCTCTGAAGTGGTGAGCTCATGTGCCTTTGAGCTGCCATACCTGGTAAGAGGTCCACAAACCATTTGTACTCTCAGCCCTACATCTCTTTACCTTAGCAGACCTTTGAATACAGCCACCAGAGCACATTGGCTGCAAAGTTACTATTCCAAGTGAAGCAATGTTCAGGATTTAGCCTATGTTAGGAAAGGGTGGCTGTTGCAGCTAGAGCAGTAAACTGTGTCTTCAGACTTGGGTGTAGCTTGAAGCAGCAAAACAAGAGTGTTTCTTCGTAGCGTAGCTAGAATGGTGAGACTTGTGCTGGCAGTGAGCTCTTACCAGGTAATTGTGTTACCTGGGCTTCTTGCTTAAATAAAAGCATCATAAAAAATAATCATGTCCACAACTTAATTGACCCCACAAACATTTTAATAACTGGCGTTAGTAAAACAGAGAATGTAAAAAAGTCATACAATGAAGAAAAAAAAAAGAAGAAAATAAATATTTATTTTCAAAGAAAGATTCATGAGGATTAAAAGATAGGAAGATCATTGCTGACTGTTGCAGTGTGTTTTTTATGTTTTTTGACTGTAAACTTGGTTCATTCCCCTTCAGCCCATATTATTGGTTTAGCCCTGCTTTACTTGTCCATTAATTTGCAGAGAAGTTCTGTACCCTCCCCATATGCTTGTCAATCCCGTAACTATGCCACCTCTTTCCCCACCTCCCTCCTAGAAAGTTCCCTCTCCCTCGAACACCTATTGGTTTGTTTAAACTGTTCCCCTCCCCTTAGTCCCCCTTATTGGTTTGTAACTTGTAGCCCCACCCTGAGTCCTTCCCCTTCTCCTTTCCCATTGGCCCTAAGATTGTACCATCCTCTTGTACCACCCCCGTTTATTAGGCCTTGGGGCCCCTCGGTCCCTGGCACCTCCTGGACAATTAGCTTCTTTGGAACCCATACCAAAGGCCTCCCTCTCCTCCTTGGCTCTGCCTGCGCCTGCTAACTCCAACATTGCCGCGAAGCCTGCGCCCTGGACAGGACCCCTTACCTGCCAGGGTAGCAACGGGGACAGCTATTCCACGTCGCCTGTGTCGTGGGCCCCTGGGCAACCCCGGCACGCAGCAACAGCTGACAGCAATGGAAGCCACTGCTGACTTTAGATATGGATTGAAGAATGACTGAAGGGAACGAAAAAGTGGTTCAGATGCCCCCAAGGCATTGTATCATTTAAAGAGTAGCATTTTATGAAACCTTTCCACTTGTGGCTTTATTTTTCATTCCTGTGTGCTCACATCTCTTAGCATTTTCTCTGCACACATGGAGAAGCCCCCTTGGATGCATGGTCCATGAGATCTGTAAGGTGGGAGCTGGCCATCCCCCTGCTCCTTATACATCCGTTTGTGGGGGAAAACCAAACCTCAAGAATCTCCTGCTAACAGCGACATCATGTTTGCATCCCAGAGGCACTTTCTTAATAAGGGAACAAAGCTTTGGCAAGGGAAGGTGATGACATGGTGGGAAAGCAAAGCTGTTCAGGTAGGAGATTTAAGAGGCTGGAAATGTAGGTGCAGAATCTCAGCCACGTCCCCCAGGACCCAGCAATTTAGGGCACTTTCTGCAGGCAACTTGTCACCTTGACATCCTCTGGTGAAAAACCGAGTGAAATGGGCTCACCCTGAAGTGCTTGTTGTGGGTGAGGAGAAGGGAAGAGAAGCTTTGCATTTGTGTTATCCCAGGGAAACTTTCCACGTGACCACTCCTGTCTGTAACTCAGTTAGCACTGACCCTTTGGTGACAACCACCTCACCCAGACTGCAGAGCAAACACAACTCCACTGCACATCCCCTGTACATCCATGCCTGACCTTCCCTACTGCTACCTTCTCCAGAGGTAGAAGCTTCAGAGAAGACCCCCAAAGGTAGCTGCCTTCCCCAGGAAGATATTTAGATATCTCCCAGCTCTGAAAGGCACTAGAATTTTATAACCACTAAGGCAGAGGAGAATTTTAACTTGAATTGTGGCTTTTCCATGGCAGTCTGCTAGGCTGAGTGACAGTGTATGGCAAAAACTTCTGTATAAATGAGACAGCCTCACCATAAATTTTGACTAACAGATGCACACTGAGGTTGATAACACAATTTGGTATTGCAAATATGACTCTCCAGAGAAGTGTGAATGACAATGGGTTTCATTTAATAAATAAAAGGAGGGGTTGGGTTTTTGGGTTTTTTTGTGGTTTTGGTTTGGTTTGGTTTTTTTGGTTTTTTGTTTTGTTTTGTTTTGTTTTTAATTGTATGTCTTTTATGAATTACTTTATTGCTTTCTAAGCAGTGACTTTTCTCCAGGACTTTCATCCATGAATTAGTTAATGGTGTACAAGCCTGCTTAGCCTTAAGTAAGAGGAGCTTAATAGAGATTTAAGATGAAGTGCTGGTGAAGTATGAATTTTCTACTGAAACAACAAATGCAAGACAAACACCAGGCCAGTCATTCACAGCAGAGGCTTGGAAAGGCTGGACCTCCTGGAGGGGAAGGTGTCAGGAGCAGCCTTCTCTGCTGCTCTCCAGGGAGCACCTCTGCAGTGGCTCTGCCAATGCTCAGTTTTCCTTGATCTTTTGCTTTGAAGGTCAGAGGTAAAGTTCACCTGTATTTCTTAATTAACACTTTCTAACCAATGCCATCCTTTTCCAAGGTGACTAGGAACAGCAGAAGGAACCATTGTCCATGCAGCAGGTGAATCTTCAGAGAGATTACCAGATACCAGAGCAAGGTGCTGGCATCCGCTGTGCTTTGCACCCACTGATGTCCTCCCCATCCTCCCGCACTGGACCTCTCTGCACAGCCATGGGATCTTTCAGGGTTCACAGTGGCCCTCAGAGCACGAAGTACAGCCAAAGTCTGACATTCCCATGGTGCCAGGGTCCACAGGTGCCAGCAGCAGTCTGAATGCCCACTGCAGTGAGACTGCTGGAAGGCTAATCCCCAGGGAAAAGCAGCACTTGGGAATTGCTCTGTGCTTTAAATTTCAGCAAAAACAAAATTTTAAGGTATTGCCTCAAAAAGAGTGAAAATTGAGGGAAAACACTCCTGATCAGCATTATATTTGTCTTGGAAGTTGGAAATAATTTTATGAGATGTCATGTATTTTTACAGTTTTCCCCCCATTTCTCCAAATGTCACTCATAGGATATAGGCATCTTTAAACCTGCATGGCATAATGTAGCATTAAAAGAATGTTACAGCACTTACCCTCACTTAGGCCAGTTGTTGCTACTGAATTGGGACATTCAATCTCATTTTCTAGATTAAATCATGTCATCAAACCATCAAAAAATAAAAGCAGGAGATGCTTTGTTCTAGTAAGTAAATGTTTTGACATATGCAAAACCGCTCATGTCATGAGTATGCAAAGAAAATCCAGGTGCAAAAATAAAAATTCCGGATTGGAGATTCTGGATTTTGGCAGACAATTCCAAAGTTTCTCAAAGATTTAAACCACAGTTAAAAAAAAAAAAAAAAGAAAAAAACCTTACTTGTTTTTTTTCTTGCCCTAATGGAATTTTCTATGCTTTGTACTTATGTGATAAATACATTTTCATTTTCAAAAATTCCACAGGCAGAGCCAGTGGGAAAAAAGGCTCTGTGGGCTGGGTTGAGCAAACAGAGATGCCATGAGACACTGCAGAAGCTGCTGGCAGTGGGATAAATCTGTGTACCAGCAAGAGCAATATCTACTCCATCTGGCTCGGGCTCCACTTCATCCAGGAAGACTTCCTTTTGAAGGGAGAGATTCCAGTCATGATGACTCCAACCAGTAAAAGAGGTAGCCTCCCAGATTTACCTATCTCAGCCTTCTTGACAGCACCCCTAACTTCCTTGGCAGCACTAACCAAACAAGAGCTGTCAAATACTGTTTTCCCTGGTCTGGCTGAACTCACAACTCAGCATATGTGGTGGGGAGCTCCTGAAACAGCTCTCTCTTGCCTCACCAGCCTCAGCAGCAACTTGAAGTCTTTTGCCTTCTGGGACAACTTGGAGAAGTTTTAAAATGTTTGGACTTATTTTGAAAGTACTGTGAAAGATAAGAATGATCTATTCCAAGGCCGGGTGAACTGAAGGTCACAGCTAAGGTATTGCACAACAGATCCAAGTAGGTTCAGCACAAAACTCGCTCAGGAGTTGATCAGCTCATCTTCATTGCTGCTGCAATTCAGGTTAAAGCTTAGTCCCTTTGGCCTGGCACCTCACTGGGCCAAACAATCGCAATAGTTTGTTCCAAATATTGGAGGGACGATGCCAAGGCAGAGGGCACAGGTCTTTCCCTGGCAGAGCCTTGTTGGAGAAGTCTTCTGAGAAAAACAAGCAAAACAGCTCTGTTTGTGAGGGGAAGCTGTAGTTGCTACAGACAAGTGCACTCTG
Source organism: Picathartes gymnocephalus (assembly GCA_013390045.1). Classification (NCBI taxonomy): domain Eukaryota; kingdom Metazoa; phylum Chordata; class Aves; order Passeriformes; family Picathartidae; genus Picathartes; species Picathartes gymnocephalus. Next base: position 65,739 of record WEKY01040959.1, read on the forward strand.
ACTCTGGGAAGTTTAATGCATACTTTCTCCTGGTGAAAGGCTATTTATTCTCTGTCTGGATCTTGTCATGTTTCAGGCTATCTCTAGTTAGAACAAAACCTGAACAGCTCTTGCTATGTTAAACAAGGCATATCCCCAAGCTGCTCTTTATTGCTGCAGTACTTCAGCGTAACGTTCCTGTGGGCTCTGCAGGGACAACATCATGATTTGTCCCCCTGGAGTCATGAGAACCCCCTCCCTCCTGTGAGGAAAGGCTTCTCTTTCTTGAAAATATAATTTCCTCCTGAAAAACGGCTCCAAAAGACCATATACATCTGTGGCTTCCGATAAGGGTGGAAAAAGAGGTTTTTGTCAACATGTCCCTCATTTCTGAGCATGCTCTCCAGTGCCTTGGCCAGAGCCCTCAGTATAACTTTCTGCTGAGTAAGGCTGCTGGTTTTGTTATCCCAAATCCCAAACGGGTGGTTTCAAGTACTCCAGGCATTTTTCAAAGACAGTCTGAAACCCAGCCAAGCCTGTGGTGGGGGGTGTAACCCTTCTCCCAACAGGTCTGCAGTTGGACTAGTTCTCTCCCAGGTCGCATGAGCTGGTCTCCAGCTGCAGAGTGCAGCTGCCATCCCTGGGAGTAACCCCACTCTGTCCCCAGATTCAAGTGAACTTTGTGATTTTTTTAGCAGCAGTAAATGATCCCCCTGAGGGTTATTTGACCACCAGAACTAGGCTGGCTTGGCTGAAGGATTGAAGGACTGAGGCCCATGTCAATACGCATTGATAGATACTAGTGGATGCAGGCTGGGGCAGCCCCAAGCCCCCTACCAGTCACTTTCACTTGCTGCTTGAAAGTCACCCCTTCTCCAGGTCCTGTGTTTACATGTCTGTCTGTGACACAATAAAACAGAGCAAAGGCAAATGTGCAATGTAGAGATCCATTATGCTTTATTTACATGCGTCACCATCTCTTTTACAAACTAGATTACAATTTAAAATGGAATACACAAGGCAATATCTACTAACACCAAGTGGAGTAAGCACTGCGTCTCTATTTCATTTGGAAAGGGGCAGGTTTTGCTCCAAAACAAACTTCCTTCCAACCTCTGAGTAGTAAGATAATATATTCCTCCAGGGCAGCATCTTTTTTCTTTTTTTTTTTTTTTTTAATATAAAATCCTCAGTAAGACTGCAACGTGAGAGTGTCTGCTTTCAAATGAAAGTACAAGATAGCCCAAATGAAAAGTATAAACTGTTCAGCTCTTCGGTATGTAAAGACGGCCATGCACGATAAGGCTGTGGATTTAATATTCTTCCAATTTACATGGCTTGAAACAGAAACAGATAAAACAGTTTTACAGATACTGTATACATATTTTTTCCAATCATGCAACTTTTTAAAAAAAAGTTAAACATGTGAAGCCAAATGTACAATCCATTTTTTCCAACCCATAGTTACGAAATGTAATCTGGTCCCCCTTCGCATCTGTTGGCAATTCCAAAGGTATGTTGTGTACTCAAAACACTTACAGGACACCAACTGCCAAGCAATGATATAATTTTAGAGAAATACATGACCTAAAAGGTAACTTCTTAAAGCAGTGGCACAAAAATTTCTGGAGTTAAGGAGTGTTTAGCTATCCAATTATTCTCAGAAGAATCTTTTCTTATAAAATCATTAAATCAAGCCCCAACTTGTGACTAGAAACTGCATAAATAAGACCTTTTGTTTAGACCAAGTGTTCAAATGATAACCATGTAATTGTGACCTAGTCGTTCATCTGTTTTACATGATTTCACAAGGAAAACTTCTAGACATAAACATGTTCAAAGACTCAAAGGCCAAATTTTCAAAAAGTAGGTTCCCCAAACTAGTTATTCAAGTCTTAATTTTGACACCTAAATAACTGGCCCTTCGAATTTAGGGAGATTTATTTAGCACCTCTGGAGTGAAGGGCCTTTGCTGGGCACCTCAGCAGGTGTGTGATGACCTTCCCCTGGGCCTGGAGGGACCTGTCACCTCCCCTTGCTTCAAGAAGCCATGAGGGCAGAGCGGCTTGCCCCCTGCGACCACGCTGGAGCCCCCCGATGTTTGGTGCCTGACACCAGGCACTTCTGCTTGAAAATTTTGGCCCCAAAACTGAGCAACAGAAACCAAACCAAACTGAAGAGGTTGGCCAAGTCCATCCCTCTTCAGTGAGTGCTGGGATATTCTCCAAAGCAGGGGACCAAGCCGTCCTGGTCATGCCAATGGAATTGCTCCCTTTGACGTAGCTGGGAGGCAGGTTAAGCCTTTCAGCCACTAATGTTTTTATTATTTCGTTTAAAAAAACTTCTCTGCCATTGATGGGCTGTCTCTAAACCAAGTGGTTTTTTATCCATTTTCTGAACAGAGCAGGCCATAGTTTTGTCTCTCAATTCTGCCAGTGGAAAGCAGTTCCACTGAAAAACCCAAGCAGGCTCAGTTGCTGGAACACAGCAGAATTTGCCCCCATTTCGTTAAAGCTTTTAAGAGGCTTTCCCTTGCCTTTGACAAGAACTGAATCTGTACCAAGAAAAAAAAAAATTGTGGGGTTTGGTCGCCTTGGCCGTACCATTGAGTCAGGTTTTACTGATCTGTCAGTGATGGTGGGTCTTTGGGCAGTGAGCTCTGCTTACAGCCAAAACGTGGGGCTGGGGCACAAGTCCAGCCACAGGGCGGCAGCTGCAGAGAAGCCTCAGGGAAAGAAACACCAGAGGGAAGTCCTTCAGCATACCCTCACGTTTTGGGGTGTACCAGGAAGCTAAAAGCTAATGGCAGACACTCAGAGGAGGCCAGGGACGAACTCTTGACCAATTTCAGTAAAAGGTGCCTGCAACTGGACTCGGATGAGCAGGGTGCCCAGCTATGCCACACAAACATCCTGGGAAGCTGGCTGCCGATAGACATGGGCAATGTGCACCAGCCAGCTCCAATGAATGCAGTAAACTAGGCCACGTGCCAACAAATAGAAACCCTCAGTGTAAAAAGAAAAGAAAAGTTTTTTTAAAAGGTAAATGATAAACCCTTGGCTGCTTGGAAGAGTTGATATGCTACAGGGCTATGCTAACCACAACTGCACAGAGCCTACACAGTCATAACTGGGGGAGAAACCAAGAGGTGCATCTTTATGAGGGAACAACGTGGGGGCTACGGTACAAAACCAAAACTTCCATCACACTAGGAGCTGTTGTTTCACCAAAATCACCTCAGGGACCTGGAAAGCAAGGAGTGAGGAAGGGCCCACGAATGTGTGTGTGTGTTGGTGCATGACTGTGCATGTGCGGTGGCAGTGGCGAGAGGAAGTCACTCCACATTGCATGGGACACGGGTCGGTGGGAACTCATGCACTGAGACTTTGGGTCAAAATGCTAGTTTTGTTTTCCTAACATCCATGCATAATGATCCATTTCTGTACATAATAAAATATATTTATATATTTATATGCATAATGCTTTTATGCAAAGGAAAAAAAAAACTTCATATATCGCTTTGGAGAATTATGTATACACTGTCCTATTCAAAACCTCTTCATACCGAGTTCCTATGTACCACTGGTGTTTTCCCCTCTTTTTTTGTATCCCTCCCCACCAAGATACTAATAAAAAGTAATCAAACTTTCCAGATTATAGAGAGGATCTATACAGCACCATACCTTTTATTCATTATTATTATTAATTATTATTCATTTTACAAAAGAAAATCTTAGAAGCAAAATATATAAAACTGCCTTGTCTTTCAGTGTCATTTATACTGCTACAATCTATGCTCACATGAAAAGCCATTATGTATGATACTGTCACCTTGCCATTCCCACTCCTGCTTCTTCTGCCACAATGGATTATACATAATGAGAAGGAAAAAAATAATCAAGGATATGTCCAAAACAACAACAACAAAACTAAACAGGATCACTAATGCCATAACACACCCTGCAGTGACCTGTGCCTCAGCTCCTGGCATTGTCACTGCAAGTCACCTGCTGATGCCCAGCCGCTAGATTTCCTTTGATTTCTGCGTTTTCAAACACATCTCTACAGGTGACTACATTCCCCTTGTATGGCAGCTCAGCCCATAACTCCTCACCAGCTCACTGCAGCAGTGAGGGCAGCTTTGCTAACCTGAGGCAGGAGGGGAGCCTGCTCCAGCGGGTGGGAAAGGGACTCCTGCCTCGGTGCATGTGAGGGCAATGGCACCCGCTGTCAGTCCATCCTCATGAGCCAAGAGGCAAACTTCCCAGCTTCCCTTCTTTCGCAACCAACTCTGGGTTGACCCTTACGGAAAACAGGGGTGTACCATTAAATTTAAAGAAAGAATAAGAAAGAAACAAACCAACCAACCAACCAACCCAACAAACAAGCAGGCCACGCACATCCCCTCTCTGGAATTCAGCCGGCTGATAGGACTAACAAATGCTGTATCTTCAGAAAACCCTGACACCTGAGCAGTGTTGGGTTATGGTCATTTCCATGCATGTGCACAGTGCCTCAGATTCCCCAGGGAGAGAAAGCAAAAATGGTTGAAAATCTACAAAAATCAAACTGGAGGTTGTAGAGGGGAGGGTGGGCAGATAGGGAAAACCTCCAAAAAGAACAGCCAACTTAAAACATCCCATAAACCATTAATATATTGAAACACCACATACTCATTGACAAGTAACTATTGTAAAGGCTACACAGTGTGTTCTCAACAGGATGGTGCTGAACATTGTCTCCACAGCAGGTGCTTGGCCATCCCAGAAAAGGAAGATTTTGCATACTTCAGAATGAGTTCAATTTCCAACAAAAAGAGAAGGACAAAAAAAAAAAAAA
>WEKY01040959.1:70574-88904 GCA_013390045.1 Picathartes gymnocephalus
GGGGGGGGAAGTAGGTTCTTCACTCCAGTAAGGGGTCTATTAACAGTCTGCTTCATTAGGAAAATAATGCAGGGTTCACAAAGGTCATAAGCTGTAAACAGTATCACTGTCCACTTGCTGACAGCAGATTTGGCAAAGGGTTCTCTCTCTACATCTCGTGTCAGTTTGAGGGCCTGGAAAGGAAGAAGAAGAAGAAGACAGTGAGATTACTGCATGTAGAAAAAAAACCAACAAAAAAGGCAACCAAGCAAACCTCCAAACAAAACAACAGCTTACACTGAGGAGCAATTCAGATATGTTTACACCCAGGAGCTTCAAACAGCAAGGAATAAGCTGACCCTGCCTGAAAATACTTTTCCCTTGTTCATGTTCCCTTGTTCCCTTCCCATGTGTTCATGTGGTTTTTTGCTGGCTTAGCTGCTCCAAAACAGGACAGAAAAAACCTTCACTCTGATGAAAAATGATGGTCAAGTCTGATTTACAGAAATCCAGTGCATTGTCTATTTGTTAAGTGTATTTCCAGGTAGAAGCAATGAAGGATCCTCCAGCTTTTCTCCATTTTTCACAATCACCTTTTCTCAGCATCACCAAAAAGCTGAATAAATCTTCTGTAAGTGTTTGACATCCACCACCACCCTTGAAGGACAGATGAAGAGACTGCTTAAGTCAAACGGTAAGGAGTAAAGGTGTGGACTTTGCAGTTTTCCATCTTCCTGCTCACACACCACACCAGCAACAGACAGGGTCCACCTGACTTTAAAAACTGGGTTAGGGTCAATTTTATTCTGTAGCCAAGAAACTTCACTGCGGAGAGAGAAGCATGGGGAAGACACCTTGGATAGAGCATGGAGATGACTATGAAGGGATATGTTAAGTAGGTAGAACACTGAAAACAGATGACTATTTCAACCAAGGGGGCCGAGGGGACAGAGTTTTAAAGGTACTCAGTGGCTTAAAGATATAGGCAGGCACCACATAGGGTTTTGGAAAGTATGTACATTTAAACATTCCCATGAAATCCTTTCACATCTTCAGAAAGTCCACTTGGTAGACACCCGTGTTGCTGGGCATGTAGCTTCTGGCTCTGAAATGGCTTCCGAAAACAGGGCTTAGTCCCCTCACACCACTTAATACCTTTTGAGGATTTTCCCCAAGACAAAAGATGGATGATTTTTTATACAGTGCGAGAACAAGGGGACACTGGCCGAAACCAAAAAGCCATGGAGTTGATTACAGGAATGTCTTTACTTTCAAAAGACCCCACTATCAGGCACCCTCACAAAAAAATGGATTTAGTGGAACTGCTGGTTTAATCAGGATGGACACCTCCTGCAAGGAGGATCACTCAAAGACTGTCTCCTGTCTAAGGTGCCAGGCACTGATCCTATGATAACAATTTATTAAAATGACCTATTCTGATAATGCTGAATGATTGATGGAAATTTAATCATTTTGTCTCATGGTTATTAGAGCCAACAGCGTGACAGCTGCTCCCTGTGCCATTAGGGGAGAACTTCATTCAGCGCAGCTTAGGGAGCAGACAGATTGTGCATTTCACCCAAACAAAATTTGGCTTTAGCCTTAATTATGTGGAGGGGTTTGGGGTAGACTGTTTTGTGAATAAAGGGATTTCCGACTGGATCAACATATTGATTTCTTCATTTTCAAAGGGCAAATTAATGTTGGCCGTTCGTTAATGTGACTGTCTGGCAATGGCTCCATTTGGTGTGCCCCAATGGCCCCAACAAGGTCAGCAGAAGATACCCAGACAGGCCTGGTAGCCCCCAGTAAAAACTAGCTAGTGGCTTGTAAGCAGCTCAAACAAGTGCAAGCCCATTTCGCTGCTTCTTAAAGCCTGAGCACCAGAGGGGGCTGGAAATGAGTGACTTCCCAAAGTGCAACACCTTCTGAAGGCAAGGCTCGGGTCCCAAACACCACAGCCCAGCTCCCTCTCAGGCAGCTGCCAGTTATGCTGAGCATGGGCTTAACTGTGGCACATGTGAGAAGTCTTGCTGACTTTGAATAAAGCTATTGATTAAAACAGTACAGAAACTCCCGATAAAGTACCAGAGTATTGCTTAACATTTTAATTAAAAATTTATATGAAATATTATACTATGAAACTAAGTTTCATAAGAAAAACACTGGAGTATGGATGAAGGTGAGTATGTTTTGTGGAAGTGGCACTGCCTGATATTTTTTCTTGAGGGACCTGTACTTCAGAAATGCCAACATTTTGGAGACAGATGCACAGCTGAGATGTGCACCACACAGCAGAACCAAACCACGCTCCATTTTCACAACTCTGCTTACATGGACTTCGCAAAAGGATTAAAAATGAAAAGAGGCAGATCGAGGTCTTAACTTGGCTGCCTTCAAATTACCCTGTTAAAGTCTGTAACAGACCCACAGCCTTGCTTTCTGTCTCACCACAAAAAGCCTGTTTACCCTGAGTTAGCAGCCTGCTACCCCACAGTGATAAAAACTGCATCAAGGCAGGGAAATAAGTGCTCCAGTTACATCTCCGTTTATTACATAGAATGGTTTGGGCTGGAAGGGACCTTAAAGATTGTCTAGTCCAATCCCCCTGAAGTGAGCAAGAACGTCTTCAACTAGATCAGGTTGCTCAGAGCCCCATCCAACCTGGCCTTGAAACACTTCCAGGGGTGGGTCATCCACCACCTCTCCAGGCAACCTGTTATGGTATTTTACCACCCTCATTGTAAAAAACATTTTCCTTATATTTTATCTAAATCTACCCTCTTCTGGTTGAAAACCATTACCCCTTCTCCTACTGCAACAGGCCCTGCTAAAAGCTTTGCAAACAGTTATGCAGGAGATGAGATGCCCCTTTGTTCTGTCCTGTTCTCTGCCCTCCCATCCTCTACCTTGCTAGTGACCAGTTAGAAATGCTACTCTCATTTTACTCTGTGGCCAAGCTTCTGATTTCCCTCCAGCAACATTTCTTCATCTCTCTCTCACATCATTCCACCACTTAACCAGACTCCCAAGCCCTATGCCAGCTTGTGCACCATCAGAGCAGCTCTGAGGGATCATTTGCCACCTACTGCTTTCTCCCTTTGATTCCCAATGGTGCCAACTATGCAGCACTGGAAAATTTCTTTAGAACAGAAAGGTGACGTGGTGAGGGTCCCCAGAGAGGGGCATAGGTAACGTGCCCTGGGTTATCAGGGAGCCAACATAGCAACCAGCACATAAAGTTTTCTGTTGGAAGAAAAGCTTAATGCTCCTTTACACAATTATGGTATGAGAATCTGCACTACCAACACACAGCTCCTCTGTACAGCAGCCTGATGCGGCTGGAAGGCTTGTTGAGTGGATCTCATCTTGGAAAACATCACCCTTTAGGGTCTGTAAAACAAGTGTTTTCCCTGGGTACCACTTTGCAACAACTCTCCAGGGACAGGAAATCCCAGCAACTACTTTTACTAGACACTTGGGAAGCAAACATTTTCAAGGAAACTTGTGTCCTTTAGTGACAGATGTGCATTCGTTCTGGTGCCTCTGCCCTTCCATTTGTCATCACCTCCAGCAACAGAGCTTCTACTCCAAAGCGGGGTAGGCTCAAAAAGCAAGACTTGGTTACGTGTGGTTACAAGTTAATATTCTGACTGAGGGTGCACAGCTAAAGACTGAAAAACACACAGAATTTGTTTAAAAACAAGTAAGGAAGATAACTACTATGGCCAGTCTTTCTATAACAATAAAATTACAGCATGAGACTTTTATTTCAACCACAATAAAAACTGGAAATTCCAATGCCACAGCAGGTATGCCACAGTGACACCCTATAGGCTTAGCAGATACTGCACTAGGATGGCCCTGTACTGAGGGACAACACTGAGGTCAGGGGACAAAGCCCAAGACAAAAAAAAGAGTTGGCAACTTAATGTACTCTATTTCCTGAACTTTCAGGCATGTTGCAACTTCGCTTTTTTTCTTTAAATTCTGCTTGTAAAAGTAGATCTTTCCCAGCTCAGAACTGGGGGCAGAGAGTAAGGGTTTCAGGATGGAAAGAGGAAGAATGCCAGCACAGAACCAAGACTTATGGGAGCTAAAATGTTGTGGTGCTTGTAGCTGCAAAACCATGTAAAGCACGAAAGTGTCTCTTTTCCTTCTGTTGCTGCTCTTCTTCCAAGGAACACTGCAAACCATAGGAGACAACCAAGTATTTTGGAAATAAATGTAACTTAAGGCAGCAGATCATTCTCTCATCCTGTACCACCTCCCTGGAAAAGAAGGCCAGAACTGTAGTGAGCTGCCACAGCTATTTTTAAGCAGGTTATTCTGACATCCCACTGGTCTACAGAATCATAGGAAAGTCCAGGCTGGAAGGGATCAGCATCATCTGATGGTCCAACTTTATGTTCAAGGCAGGGCCTTAGGTTAGATTATTCAGAATCCTGTAATGTATGGAGTATTTCCAGCACGGGAGAATCCACTGCTCCTCCGGGCAGTTCATTTTACCCACAAAGGTGGGTAAGGTCCCCTGCACTCATTTTACAGTTGAAAAGGAAACACTGAGCCCAAGCACTATTCATATGCAATTGCTGTTGAGAACACAAGAGAGCTTAGATACAGCACAACTTCTCTCCATTAGGTCACCAGGTTTCTTACTTGATAACCTTTTGGTCAATTTTATCCCCTGTATTTTGTTCAGGAGCCCAAGGAGTGGGGTAGAAATCCTGCCAGTTATGGGTAACACTGCAAGTGACTGAGAGATGTCAGCCCAAGTGTTCAACACAGCCCTTTTTAGGCAGGATGCTGCTGGACTAGACGAAGAAGGCCAAAAATACTTGCAAAATACATCTTTTGTTAGGGATAAAGCCCATCAGCTGGAATAACTGTGCTTTCTTTAGGCACTCAGAAGCACTGGGAAGGAGATGTCTACTGTGGATCACGAAAAGATGTGTAACTACTGCACCTGTGCAAGACCAGAGAAGGATTTTGCTTGCATTTTTGAATCACATTTTAGAGTAAAGGTACCTGCATGGCTAGAAACATCCTGAATTATGGGTTTATAGTGCTATGGAAACATTCTATGTACCCGTTATTCTGAATGTGCTCATAGAGAGCTTCTTCTTCATCGCCAGGTACCAAGCCTCTTTTAAAAACATCCTCACTGCTATGGAATCTTCTTGTTTTCCTCTGCCGTAAGTTGAAAATGAGAGGCCAATGCCATGTTGATAAAAGGCAGGACATCTTCTATCATAACTTACAAGTGGCAGAAAAGGCAAGAGAGGAAAGGTCCTACCTCAAAACAAAATTTTGTCTACATTTGTATGAAATTAATCACCTATAAAAGCCAGGAGATGTACGTAGTGCAACAGAAAAACAGTGGGCAAGACATTCGGCTCACCTGTAGAAGTGCCTAAACACAAGCCACTCTCCACAGCATCTTCTGGGAAAAGTGGCCTTTTTCCTGGAGTAATGGCAGGCAGCTGTGGCTGCACAGCAGCTTCCACTGCATCCTCGTCCGATTCCTGCTCAGCAGATGTCCCCTCTACCAGACTCCAATAACTGCCACCCTGTGCAGCAATCTGAGTGGAAAAGCTGATTAAACAGCTCAGGGAGACTGGACCAGAGCAGGGCATTCCCACCACCCAGCCACAGGTACCTGATTTAATGGGGTCAGCATCCCCACACACTGCAAGGGACTTGACTGGGGACAGTGCTGATGGGAACATCCTGCTGGAGATCCTTCCCCATTGGCACCAGGAGCCCAGGCTGGCTCCTTCCTTCATCCCCCTTCCCCAGGCCAGGACAGAAAGGCTGGCTGTTGGCACACAGCACTACTCAAACATGCACTCCTACTGCCCACGCTGTACCTGTGCTTTTTGGCTGACATCAACACAAGACTTAAACCTCTCCAGCTGTCAGTTCATCACCTGGGCTGCGTGCCCAATTGCTATGAAAAAGAGATTCTGACCTTTCCTCAGCGGCATGACGCTATGTTTCTAAAAAGGAGTTCTTATTACGCACTTCTTCAAGAAAATATGCTTTCATGGGGGCTATTTAAAAGTCTGGCTCAAAGGAAGGAATGAACAAAGAAAAGCCACCTGTAACCAGCCCAGCTATCAGGCAAACCACACATCGAGGGACCAACACTGATCTGCAGCTCTAAACAATCATTATGGCTCATTCACATCAGAAAGACGATTTGCAAAGACTCATTCTGTAACAAAACCTGTGCACTGCTGATCCAAGGAGGAAAGCACTGGGGAGACCAGTTGATGCGGGCTGTTCTAAAAATATCAGTTTGTGCTGTCATCTGGTGAGAGTATGTCATCCTGTAATCTTAGCATCTGCAGGGACAGCAAGTTTCTGCCTAATTATTGCTGCTGAATCACATGACAAAGCATGAGGTTCTAAAAAATACATCTATATAAAACACCAACAGAAGAACACCCAAACCACAGGATAAGACCACTGTCCTGGCTTCAGCTGCTTTACACTCACAACACAAGCCTGTGGAGGCAATTCTGGTTTTTACAGATCTTTTCCCTGGTTTATTAAAACCCCAAACAGTAAACCCAGATTAAAAACATACAAGAACAAAAAAGCCCTACTCCCAGAAGGAGTGTGCAATTCGTCGTGTTTGTGTGTCAGCTCCTGCTGTCCTCACACAGCAAAAGTCACGGTATCCCTGCAAGCCTGGGACTGGTCTCTGTATGCAAGAGGCTTTGATGAGCTTCAGTGGGACCTCATGGGGGGCAGTTCCAATGGGAACCCCAGCTTTCCCCTCTCCTCCTCCCCAGCAGCCACGAGCACAGAGTTTGTTCCTGTGCCACTGATGTGTTCCCCAGCCACCAAGGAGCCTGCTCAGGGCAGGCCCTGTTTGCAGTTGAAGGGATCCTGTTTCCCACAAAATACATTTTTCACATAGATATTTCTGTTCAAAGACTAAACCTGGCATGTGTGGAGTTCAGCTAGTCACAAACCCACCTTTCAAAACTTGGGGCTGGCAGAAACAACATTTAAATGTTACAAATGCCACCACCTTAACCACTAGCCTACTAGAAATGGAGCAGAAGAATGTGCTGCTCTTGAATTTCCTTTAGATTTTTTAAAGGCAGACAGCCCCACCTTAGCTCTGTGTAAGAAACCTGGCAGCCCTATCCCTAAGCACTCATTTTTGAAAACAAAAGAAAAGGAAGTGCAGCTATGGTCCTGAGGCAATCACGTCGCCAGGTAAGAGGTCCAGTAATTCAGCTTTCATGGGCAGCAGCTTTCTGGCAGAAAACGAAATTATCTTCTTTGTGGCAAACTGTACAGAACTCCTGATTCAAAACTCCATCCAAATGGAGATCTTTGACTACCTATTTTCACTTTTAAGATGGTGGTGTAAACATGAAGTCACCCTCCGACCTATTTGTCTTTGGTATGAATTGTACACAGAAACAGGCTGAACAACTAATATTAATTATTAATTGAACAATTAATAAATTGTCCAATCTGATATGGACTAATGAAAGACTAACAACATTTTGTTAGGTTTCCTAAGATATTTTTTCATCAGAGATGTTAATCATCAAGTATGAGCATTACATGACGTTGCTATTTGCAGCTTGTGTACTCTGCAATAAGAAGATGTGGGACCTAGATGACACTAGTGGCAAATGAATGACTTTAACTGATCTGTCAAGTATTCTACATGTAATTTTCAAACAAGTCAATGTGAGTTCAGCACAGCTCTGTTACAGAGCCCAGAGGCACTCTGATAAATGACACATCAAAATCTCTTTCAGAAGATGCAGCTTAGATGAGTTTTTCAGACTATGACAACAGCTCAAGAAGTTCCTGCCCTGCTCATGCTGAGCCTTTCTCCACCCCATGCCCAACCTTGCCAGCATTGCTGCCTGCACGATGCCATTGTAAACTGGATCGCTGAAACAGTCCAGGTAAAAGCAACCTCTTGGATGGGTTTTGATGCTGGAGAAAATGTTTGCCCATGCAGCAACTGCTCACCAGCTCCTGACCTTCCAGGCAGCAGCAAGTGTCCTGAACAGTCTTCCCTGATGCTCTGTTTTGGGATTACTCTTCAGCAAAAGCCAAGTCCCCTTGGACTTGCCAGGTGAGACAGACCCTGGAGCAAAGTGCACAGTTGTGGGAACCCTAGACTAAGAGAAGGACCCATTAATTTCAAAATTAAAGGTATTCTAGAGATAGGTGAGGGAATAATGATGTCTTTATTTATTGCTAAACCAACTGAAATACCAAGGTGATGATTGTCTGAGTGGGTAGAGGGCATTATCCAGTGCTTTTGGAAAGCGGGAAGAGACAGAGGAACAGAGGCCCCAGGCAGTATAAGATGAGAAAATTATGGATGAGTGAATAAAGCAAGAAAAAAAATATTGATTTTCTCCATTCCTTCTCGTAAGAGAAAAAACCCCAAACCAAACCCAAATTCATTTATATGCCTCAATGAGGGCCCTCTGAAAGGCTGGGCATGGGCAGCCTCATGGGCACAGGTTGGTGGGGTGGGATTGGGCAGGGTTCTTTGCAGGGACCATGCACAGGCTTGTGTGCAGCAAACATGCACAGCCACTAAACCTGCAACAGTGGCATCTCCTGCAGGATTTTTTAAATTTTCCTATGAAGAAATTGTAGTTGATTTTCTTCCAACGTAAACCTCCCTCTATACTTAAGTATGTATAAATTAAGTACCTGTGTATTTGCCTTCTTTCTTTTCTTCCTGAAAACTGACTCCTATGTTTGTGTTATTTTTAATAGAAAACACAGCACTCACTATTCCTAGGTGTGCCAATAATCCATTGTACTGCTTCTGCCTGCCTGCAAAACACACCTGGCTACCCCTGTGAAAAGGATTTAGCATAAGCAATTGCCAGGCGGTTCTGCCGAAAGCATTCCCCAGTCTTCGGCTTTGTAAAGATTCATTACTGGGGTCATGAATATTGCTGAGAGAAGACTTTAATTCAGGGATCCTTATTGCTACAGTGGAGAAGTAACCAAGAAAAGCAATTCAGAACAATTGCACATCTGATGTCATGCGAGAAGCCCCTATCAAAACACAACATGCTCATAGGGAGGCCAACTCTCAAACAGCGCTGCTTAACAGATGAGGAAGGGTGCATGATGAACCAGCTCAGCAGAAATCATCTGTGCTTGCACCTGATACCAGAGGCACCCCGCAGCAGCCGGTCCACTTGTCAGGGAGAGGGAGAGAGGCTTCCACAGATGACTGGACAGTAATGCACCAAGGAGAGCTGTCTCATTAATAAATCTGTCCTCTGCAATGAGACTCTGCTCACACAGATGTGTCAGTTCCTTTATTCGGAGGGAGCAGCCTGAAAAAGATCACGGCAGCTATGCTTTACGTGGATGCCAGAGGCTGGGGTGAAGAGGCAGCAGGAAGCATCAGTGAGGAGGTGGGGTGCTGTGTCTCCTCCATGCTGCCCACACAAGTCCGTCCCCCTGCGGCAGCTGCTATATACACGCAGCACGCGGAGCTATGGAAGCAGGAGGTTGCCCTACTTGCCTGTGTCAAGCAAAACTGTCAATAACATCTATTTTTCAGGCCCCATTTGACAGATTGTACTGCTGGATGTTGCACAGCAATAAAGTTCCTACAACTTTTATTTTTACATTGTGCAAAGAAGGTTTTTTGAATCCAAGCACCTCGTGCACCTGAAGGAAGAAAGAACTGGTTAGCAAGCACAACCTTCTGCAAACTTTTGCTTCCTGATCCTTGAATCAATTATCTTTTTTTTCCCCTTTCTTTTCCTAAATTCTCCAGTACTGGAACTGAAGAAAACCCAAAATTCATCTGTGGCCCTGGCCTTGCCAAGTTGCTGCCTTGCTCAGGGTCCATGGGACGCAGTCTCCTCTACAGCCCATCTCTGCAGCCTGTCTCCTGGCTGTGCACTGCAATGCCCTTGCTAAGAGTGAGCAGATGTGCAAGAACCAGAGGAAATCCTTCCACTGACACAGAAAGGACTGTGCACACCAACCACTCCACTGGAGCATGGCAGCTTTGCAGATCAACTGAAAGGAGGACTCCTGGGCAGTCTTGCTCTCCCTCACAGAGAGCAGATCACAGCATGTCTCCTGAGGTGCTCCATACACACAGGAAACACGAAAACATTCATGAGGTTCATCACTGCTGCTCACCTATCACAAAGCTTCCCCTTGAACATCTAACTGTGAAACAGTGAAGGAAAATGCAATTAAAGATGAAAGGGGCAATTTATGCACTGTAAAGTCAAAGGACATTGACTCCTTCTTTCCATCCTTCAGCTGGAAAATAAAAAAGCTGGAAGTAAGCTGTAAACTGAATGAATGCCTCGTTTAACCTCACCACTGAGATGCTCTACATGCTATTCTGAAGTTAAGAGAACACTTTCAATAATTTATAGCTAACCTTTTTATCCTACTACATTTTGAAATTTACTCCCTTATACTAATAAATAAACAAAGGAGAAAGGGCACTGTGTGTGGTACCTGCCCTATGAGTCAGGGAATATGTGTATGTGAGCAGGTAGAGGTATGGGCAGGGGCCTGCAGAATCACAAAAGGATGACAGAAACAATGGTTACAAGTCCCCAGCTGTGGAAAATAAGCAACAGAAAAAAACACAACAATCTACAAAAAAATTAATTTGAAGAAGCTAACATTTAAAAAACACCTATGTCAGATAGAACCTGCAGATATTCTCTTGGAGGAGTCCAAAAGAAAAATGCATTTACCCCATTCGGAGGGGAGGGGGAAGATGATAACAGTTATTGCATACTTTAAACATTAAGTAGACCAGGACATTCCTGAGACCAGGATCCCACCAATATACAATTCCTCCATTTGATACGTTTTTTTTTGGCCAAGAAATACAATTTTAAGAAAAAAGCAAACCCAAACAACTTTTCTAGTGTTGCTATACCACAGCAGCAGCACAACTCTGATTCTGTCCAGATCTGTCCCACACACCTGATCCCCAGTGAGTGCTCTGATCTTGCAAAGACACTCTTCCTCCTCCCCTGCACCAACACTGCTCCACTGACTGCAGAGCCCCTCGCCCCATCCCTGTGTAACACAGCTTGGCTACATGTGTCATCGGCTGCAAGAAAGAATCCATCTGTTGTGACTTCAAAGAAGAGGAGTTAGAGCTCTGCGATTCCTAAAACCCACAAATATTCCACCTTGGTTTGCCTGATTTGTCATTAACATTTCTCGTGCCTAAATTAAGAAGGACGCTGAGCACCAGATGCGTGCTGACAGTGTTGCAGTCAAGCAGCTTTTATAGCTTAGCCTCATTTTCCTCCACACCTCCACGTTTCTTGGTTGTGCCTGTTGCATACCAACACACAGCAAGCCATCACAAGCCAAATTACTATTATTAGTGTGCAGTAACTATTAAGGGTTTGGTGCAAACTCCAATAAAACTAAGGAACCAATTATTTTACCACATCTATGGGGCACTGACCTGTTTGCCCATTTTCCCTGTTCTCAAAGATCCTTCAGCCTGGTACCCAACTCTGTGATGAAGCCTGTTTAGCACCAGTGAAGTTCCCCACATTCAGACTGACAACGTTCTGAGCTGAGATGAGGGAATCAAAGTTAAAATCCAGCCCATCAGCATCCATGAGTTCACTGCGGATAATGGACTCCATGTCACACTCCAGGCTCCCATTGAAAATATCCAGGTCCAAGTCACTCGGGAATTTCTCATGTCCCATGACCGGGAGGTTCACGCTAGAGGAGTACAAAGAGGAGCCTGACAGCGGGTCAGAAAGTGTTTGCATAGACTGATTGACAGGTGACTGCTGATGCTTGGTAGATCCCAAGCTGCTGGAGTCACTCAAGCCTATGTTACTGATGGAATTGGACAAGGCACGGCTGCCACTAAGAGAGGAGTTGTGGGACTGGTGCTGGTGATGGGACAGGTTCTGATTGACCAGACCGCCCTGGCTGGACTGCGCGGCAAACGACATCATGGGGTCGTTGCGGAGCATTATATTCCTGCGGGAATTCTGGGCGGACACAGCTGTGCTGGCTTGTGACATGAGTGGGTCAGACTGTGTCATCATGACATCGCTGTGACTAAGTGCATCAGAGGTGAGGAGATCCTGCAGTGTCTGGTTGTTGTAATGAGAAATGGAAGAGAAGGTGGCCTGCTTGTTCTCCTGAATGGTCTGCATGGGCGACTGGCGGAGGGAATTCAGCGATGACGGCCCGAACACAGCGTTGTTGAAACTACTTGATGGGGAGCCCAGCCCTGAAGCTTTGGAACCATAAGGAAAACTGGAGCTTCTCTGCATTATCCCTCCTGTGGGTGACTGCTGGGAGGGAGGGAGTGTTATATTGTCCAAGAGATCATCCATGAGGTTATCAGTCAGTCCATCATTCAAGTTCATTGTCCCAGCCATATCAGTCAACCTAGGCAGCTCCACAGTACATGGTTTGTTCACCGATGGGGACAAGCTCGATGGACTACTGTACAGCATGGGAGAAAGTGGAGCATCATCATCTTGAACATCATCGAGCTCGGTGCTTGCCAAAATCGGTGACAAGCGGCCACTGATCGTACTGGCGTTTGAATTTGTACGGGAGCGAAAATCTGTCCATGCATCCAGCTCGTCGCTGCTGCGGGAGGTGGGACTCCCTGGCCACTTGGAGAGCTGGGAAGGGCTGTCCTCACTCGTCTCCTGGGCAGTCTGCAGGGCTGCCTTTTTCTTTGCCGCCCGCCCTCTGCTCTTGGTGTACTTGTTGCTGTTGTCCATTGACACAGCGCGTCTCCGGGGGGCCTTGCCGCCTTTTCCACCATCTGGATTGATCATCCACCAAGAGCTTTTCCCGGTGCCTTCATTCTGCACCCTGACAAATCGGCTGTGGAGTGACAAGTTGTGCCGGATCGAATTCTGCAGGAAAGGAACAAAACAAAACGTCAAGACTGGCACCCAACCTCTTTTACAACCCAAATCTCAATCATTAAACTAACATCCCATGATAACAGCAACATGAATAAAATCACTGGACCCTCCTGGACATCTCTGTGAATTTTTCTGGTGCTGGATATGGGAGGGCTGGAGTGTGACTGTGGCATGGCAGCGTCCTGCTGTAAAGCAAGCCCCAAGCTTGTGCAAGCTGCGCATTCCTTATGCACATCTCTACACCCCTAGAAGTTTCATCCTGAGAAAAGGAGTGTGACATTCCTGCTAGAAAGGAGCTAGATGTTTCTCCCTTACTTTTGACTCAGGACAAACTATTACTATCAGTAATCTTGCCATCAGTTCCTTGAAATAAAAACTGCGAAGGCACAGCAAAAATCTGGCCGGAGGGGTAGTCGCAGTCATTGCAGCCTCTGCAAATGTCTTTTTAATTTTTCATGGGCACGTGTGCTGTATATCTGTTACAATAATTCCCGAGAAAACTGCAAGTGCTGTTGCTCCTCTCCCACAGGCACGCTGTGCATGACTAAGCTGTACTTTCTCTCTTGATTAAAGGCACCAGAATTACGCCCGTACAGCAGTAGCTGGCCAGCTGTCCCCTCGCCATAGCATCCTCACAGTCTTCAAAACATGATGTGACACAGTATGCAACGATATCCCTGTCCCTGCAAGCTGCTGGATACAGAGCTGTATAAAGCTGCTGTACACAGCTGGATACTCCATGCTGTACAGGATGTTATGAAATAGAGGACTCTCAGGGGAGCCTGCACACAGCCTGCTCTTGCATCCTACCTGCTTTCACTAGTCAGCAACATCGAACTACCCAAAACCCACGTTGGCTCAAACCGATGATAATCACCTAAGAATCAGAAAGAACCAGAGAAAACCAGCCCACGGTACCCCCAGAGAAACAGCACCAGATTTAAACCAAAATAACAGATTAAAATCCCACTCCACTCATCCTGCTAATCTTGTGCTTAAAATATGGATCAAAGAAAGGAAAAGCAAATAGTATTTGTTGGCGTGAATGCTTCCAGGTTTGGTAAACCAACATTTCTTTTCCGATGTGGAAGTCAAAAGATTTGTGGAGTTATCCCATATTCCTTTGAAAAACCCCTTGTGCTATTCATCTAACCTTAAAGAGTGCAGAGTTCTGTCTTCTTAAATTTTGGCGATTACCAGGTGTATCTATGAAAAGGATAAAATCACATTTGTCCTATCAATATCTTTTAAAAACACATAGTTAGCAAGACCATAACACAATCAAACCATTCAGAACAAGCATCCTTCATTTACAAAACACTGAAGAAACTCCAGATTTAAATGGGCAAAGAATGAATCAATCAACAAATCATTCCCAAGCACCTCAACATTTGCATCCTTAGGATAAATGGATGCTTGACATAAATAAACTGGAGATACATGTAAAGAAATTCAGCCCAGGTTTTTAAAAAACAATTATTTTCAGTATAAAATGCTTTTTTTCCCCACTGTTGAGCATTGTGGTTTTTGTCAGATTGTGAAATGGAAAACATGCCTGAAGTTCTCGCACGCAGACAGCAGACGTGGTTGTGATTATCACTTAATGAAAAGAGAAATCATACAGACCACACTCCAAAACAGCAACTGTTATGTTTTAAACAATTTACACAAGGCAGCTGATCAGACTTTGCTGACATGCTCAAGAGAAGTTTGGGTCAGTGCCTCAGCTTGTCCATTTCTGAGGGACTATCATGCCATTGAAATGTGGTGGATTGAGTTGCACCATAACAGTTCTTCAGTCTAAGGAGGGAAAAAGTTTCTTATTGTTTAACTGATGACATTTTAACTCAAAGAGTCTGGCAACAGTCTAACTTCTAATAACTAGGCACCACTCCTTACTTTCTCAGGTTTGTCCCTGTAAAACTGGCTGGAGAACCGATGTTTTTTTTAAAAATAACCTCTGTTGATATTCCAGTTTGTACTGCATCTCTGCAGGTAGCTCTCCCCCTCGTTCCCTTTAACTTCCATGGACAACCACTGGTGAGAACATCTGCATGAGGATTTCTCCAGGTGAAGTCCAAGCCAGGCTTCAAAAGCCATACAAACCATGCTGTTCCCCACCTAAAAATGCTAGGTATAAGAATACGTGGCATCGTGACTGTAGCTAATAAATCTTAGAAAACAGAGAGGAGAAACACCTGAGGTGGCGTATGCAGTGTGCCACGCACAGCTTCAGATATAAAAACACTCAGCCGAAGTGCCAGCAGCTAACACTTTCCAGCCTATAGTATTCTCATGAAAGGGCTTATTTCTGCTGCTGGTATCCGTAACATGAAACTATTTGGCCTAAAACCATGAAAAATCCTAAATGGTAAAATTGTGAGACTGAGGCACCTTTCAGGATGAGGACTCCTGCATGTGTGAATATGTATGTGCACATGTGTAATTTTCTTATTATTATATCTTTTTGCTCAGTGTTGGTATTACACAAATAATACAAGAATGTAATAATCCTTTTGCATTGAAAATTGGTGGTTATAAAAAATTCAAGCAGTTTGTTTTCCTTTACATTAAGCACTGTGCCACTTATAATCCTGCTTCTGTTTTTCTTTGCTTTTCTTCTCCAGGAAGTTTTTCTTAAGCATAATTATGGGCTAATTTATTTTTATGTACCCCATCTCCACCCTCTGTTCAAATACTGCCCTAAAACCCAGCTCTTTCACATAACCTCCCCCACTAACCTCTTCAGCAACAGTATCTGAGTTTTTTGGTTTCTCCTTCTGTTGGATGCCCTGCCAAATCACATTAGGGCTGGATCCTATTACCCTTTCTCATGCAAGTTTTGCTACCAAAGCAACCAGAACTGACAACTCACATCAGTAAAGGCTGTTGCACTGTGCTACCAGGCGTCAATCTGCATGGAAATAACTGTATTTTTTACCTGTTTTCTGAACTGTCAAAAAATATTCCCATCTGTTTAAAATACAGGAAAGTATATGGGGACAATAGTTGCTCACAACCACGTGCATTACTAACATATAACCATGCAAAACAAACCACAAAGGAGGTGGGGAAGCAAAGAAAATACAGTTTATCATTTGAGCCCACTGCTGATGAAATTAATGGGGATTTGTCTTTGACTTATGTGGGAGATGAATTAGGCCATGATGATGGAAACTTAACACATTCATCCATGCCAAAATGCAATGAGAAACTTTAAAAGATCCATAAAGGAACTTCCATCATCTGTCCTGGAGACCATATGTAGATGGGATAGATGCTAGCCAGGCTGCAGACAGCTCAGATACCACCAATGGGTACAACATATGGACTGTAGTCGAGCAGAGCAAAAAAAGAAATATGATGAGCTCCTCCCTTTATTACTGTTACTATTTATACTGTACTTGAAGAATGTCGTGCGCTCTACTGAAAGCCAGAAGACTGAGGTTCCTGCAGATAACATCTAGAGCATCATGTACTGCCCTGAGGCCAGACCAGCTGGGTTGAAGTCCTCTTTGAAAGCAGTCCTGCAGGAAGAGGGACTGCCTCTGGAGACAGGGAAGACTCCGGGCAGAGGAACACAGGAGACCGGGCAGAACAGGAGTGAGCAGAGGGTGGTGCAGTGACAGAGGCAAGCAGTGCTGCTGTCCTCCCTTGGCTTAGGCTGATGGCACCAGAAGAAGGGGTGAGCTGGGTGCCCATCATACCAGGGCAGCAGCACCAGGGCGTAGAGCACTTTCCCTACACTCAGGGCCATGCTCTCAGCTTTGACAAATGTTGATTCATTGCACCGTGTTTTATTTGGTTAATACTCCTCAAGGGATCCAGCTACCTTTTCTCACAAGAAAAGCCCCCAAGATCAGATACCATGTCCTAATCACACGAGTGTCTCTCAATATTTTGGTAAGACTGCAAACGGGCAAGCTGACAGAGAGGACACTCAAACATTTCCGAAGTGCCATATCTCTCATTTGATACGAACAACTGAATGAGTCTCCCAAGGAGGCTGGGACTGCATGTTATTTTAACACTCAGACCCAGTCAGACAACAGCAGCAAATGCTTGAGCTTTTGAAATTGAGAAAATTCCCCCCTCCCTGTGCCTGTTTCAGCCTCTTCCAAGCCGTGTTTACCTTGTGGAGCCTGTCCACTAACTCAGACACCAGCTGCAAGTGCTTCCACTGCACTACAGAGTCTTTTTTGTCTGGAAGCAACATGTGGTATCAATTTATCATCCTCGACAACGCAACAAGGAATCCACTCGCTTTAAAAATAAAATGAGAGTTGTGTAACTTAACTCTTAAAAGCCCCTGCTTTTTTTCTTCTTCTTCTAGAAAGAAAAAAAACAACCCAGCCTAAAGATTAGCAAGATGAGGTGCAGCTGGCGGCTGACGAGTCCAAGTTGCACACTGGTCTGTTTTTCTTTCAGTGTTTTGTAGTGTGCAGCGAATTTGCTATTTCAGATGTGGGCTCCTAAGATGTAAGGTTAGGACTACAAATCAAAACGAGCATTTTAATAAGTGGGATATTAGGACATGGTGGGAGAAAAACAAATACTAACTGCAGACCCATAAATGCTGCTAATGCTCACTTGGGAAAACTACACTTTATTTTATCCCGTATTAACATACATAACATTTAACTTCACCATATGAAGTTGTCTGGTAGCCATGCAGTAGAGAAAGGCATCCGATCTAATACCACTGAAAAGAATCCATGAAAATAACTCCAGCTTATCAGCCTCCAGCTGAACAGAGGGAGTCCAGCTTCTTCATGGCTCTGTTTGCTCACTTGAATTTTGGTTTTCAGCTTATGTCATCTTGCTCGAAATGCTGTCACACAAATACCATTTGGGATGAACACTGCTAGAGACAGCTTCCACCAAAAATTTATTTTCTTTAAGGAAACCCTATGTTTTTTGCATTCAGTGGTTGATGACACTGGAGTCTGTTAATAATTCAGCACATTTTGCCCACCTGTCCAGACCAGTGTCTGTGGCTTCTCATGAAGTAACTCAAAACTTGACTCAACTACCAGTTTTCGTAGAATCATAGAATCACAGAATATGTTGAGTTGGAAGGGACACATCAGAATCATCAAGTCCAATGTCCAGCCCTGCACAGGACACCCCAAGAGTCACACCATGTGCATGAGAGCATTGTCCAAACACTTGAACTCCGACAAGTGATGCTGTGACCACTTCCCTGGAGAGCCCAACCACATTCTCTCTGGGTGAAAAACCTTTTCCTGATATCCAGTTGTTGGGGGTTGGGTTGTCTTTCCTTTTGTTTCCTTTTAACAGTATAGAATTTTTTTCCATTCAGTTGCTAAATAGCCTGAATCACTGAGTACTTAAGAAAAACAAAGGCTATACCTAGGCCTAAAGAAAAGGCCCATCTATGTTTACTGTTCTGTCGGGGAGTTTT
>WEKY01040959.1:89030-155352 GCA_013390045.1 Picathartes gymnocephalus
TTTTTTCGCTGCTGCTGCTGGAGCCCTGGCTTGGAGCTGTTTTCTTCTGCCTCTTGGGGTGAGCCTCTGCTTGTGAGAGCAGCCACTGAGCCTGTTGCCATCTGCTCGGGTGCCCGGAATCCCTGAGCTCGCCTCTCCTCGCTGGGCTAGGAGCCGGGCGGCTGCTGCCCCCCGCCCCCACCGCTCCTTCGGCACTGCTCTGGGTTTCACTGCGCTGCAGCCCCGCTCCCCCGCCTGCCGAGACGTCCTGCCGTCCCAGTTTGCTGCTTTCCAAGAATCCTGCTGGGGCACTGGAATCGACTGCTCCAAGGGGGTTTGTGAAGCAAAACCTCTCTTCCGTTTTGTTTTCCCCTGCTGACTGAACCACCATAGCACGTGCTCCCTGCCGGCTGTGACCATCACTGCACTGAGGGGGAAAGTGCCTTCAGGCCAGGAGGTCGGGACCGGGTTCTTGGTTCTGTTTTGTTGTTAGTGCCATAAGAGTTGTTGTTTGTTTGCTCTGTTATAAATCCTAGTAAAGAACTGTTATTCCTACTCCCATATCTTTGCCTGAGAACCCCTTAATTTCGAAATTACAATAATTCAGAGGGGAGGGGTTCACATTCTTCATCCCAAGGGAGGCTCCTGCCTTCCCTAGCAGAGACCTGTCCTTCAAACCAGGACACCAGTCTAACCCTCCCCTGGCATAACTTTGGGCCATTCTCTTGGGTCCTGTCACTGGTCACTACGAAGAAGAGATCAGTACCCTCTCCTCTTCCTCTGATGAGAAAGTTGCAGACTACAATGAGTTTTCCCCTCAGTCTCTTTTTCTCCTGGCTGAACAGACCAAGTGACCTCAGCTGCTCCTCATGTAGCTTCTTCTTAAGACCCTTTACCATCCTTCTGGCCCTCCTTTGGACACTCTAATAGCTCAACATCTTTCTTACACTGGGGTGCCCAAAGCTGCACACAGGACTAAAGGGGATGCTGCACCAGCGCAGAGCAGAGCAAGACAATCACATTTTACATTTCACCTATTTTACATTTTGTTCGCTTTAAAGTTCCCAAGGAGATTCAGTTGCAACTAAACAAGAAAACAGATGCAGTGGCTGAAGTTGCCAGTTGTGGGTATGTACATAGGAATTCCTGGTGAAAGGGATTTGCAAGCCTAGGGAAGTTGATCTTTAGGAAGTACCAATTTATTGGTTACATACTGTCCCTTGTTGCCTAGCTCCATAAAGCTGCAGTGCTACTCTTCTCAAAGAATTCTGAAATCCCAAAGAGGTCTCAGAATTTATTCCTCTTTCCCAAGAGTTTTTGCAAACCAGAAATATGTATATAATTTCATAAAGTAGTGAGGGTGCTCTGCAGATACAGAAAAAGCAAGAACTAAAACATAAAGAGAGTCCTCCCACAATATCTATCCCGCTATGTTGTCTTGATATACTTCTTTTTCCATATTAAACCAAATATTATGTGTTCCAGATTGTTATATTTTCCCTAAATTATGGAAGCTGCAGGGGAAAAAAAAAAAGCATTAAGAAAATTACACACAGAAAAAGAAATCTTTTCTGACACCTGAAGTGGTTTTGATGCCTGATGTTTGGTATCATCTGCATGTTCCCAAGGCAACTCCCAAAAAACCCCACCAGATGTACAGCAGAAGCAGGCAGCCAGAGCACACCAGAGTCCTGCAGGGTACAGCCCTTCACACCCAGCTGGCAAAGGCCACCATCCTCACACTCCTGGGTATGTGGGGTGACACTGGCTCAGCCCTACCCAAGCATGCCCTCCTGCAGGAAAAAAATACCCTACAGATTTAAGAAAGTCAGCTCAGCATCTGAAAGGTGGCTCTGTGGTTTCCCCTCCTCATCCTCTTCAAAGGAGTTTTCTGACCTTGGTGGTAGGGGAAGAACACTAGAAGAAGCCTGCACTGTGATTAGCTCTGCCTGCAACTCTGTCCATTGTCCCCCACCCCAGAAGAGTAGAGCCTCGAGGGATTTAAGCTCCTTGGGAGAACAGTAAGTCCAGAAAAGGTTTATCCCCTGAAATGTGCTGGCTTGGACGGGAGAGCAGCACAAGGATCTGCCTCCATCCTGCACGCAGGGCACCACGCCGTGCCAAACTACAACAGGAGAGAGTGATTAGTGCAGGGAAAACAAACCCTCCCTGACACGCACGCCACGCTCCCCCAGCTGCGCTGGCCACAAGGGCAGGCGGCAAGCAACCTGCCCACCAAGAGGGTTTACGCCCTCCTCCTTGAAAAGAAAAGCATCTCAAAGCGTGGACCTATGGGAATTAAGTCATGACTTGAAAGTCTTTCCTTAAAAAAAAAAAAAAAAAAGTAAGAAAAGTAAAAAAAAATAATTCTAGTTAAAACAACCACTGCCTCACTCTTTGCAAACAGTGATATTGCAAATTGCTACACTGACGTAAATAAAACTTAACTGAAATATACACTGCCTGGAAATTGCCTCAGAGCACCACACTTCCAGTTAACAGAAAAATCTCCAGTTATTTTACAGTCAGACATGCTCTGACCACACGAGGACTCTAACAAATAACATTTGTTTTGCTGTGAGTAGAGCACGCTGGTTGTCGTTTAGACTGGGTGTTAGGAGATGGGAAGCAGAGTGCAGGGAAAATGCTGATACTTTAGCGCAGCTGTGAAGCAGGAAGGTCAGGCTCTCCAGCAACCCCTCCCAGGAGCCAGGTACCTCAACACCCTGTGCCATAGGAAGACCCCTGAAAAATGAAGTGTTATCCTCTGCATGCTATGGCAATGCTTTTCCACATTAGAATAGGATTTGGGAATCAGGAGGCAGGCACTGCCACTGAGAGGTTGCTAGGGCACGTTGTCAAGAGGCACCTTTTTCAGCTTCATATTGCGGCTGCCCAAAACTCAAAAACACAGTTGATTTCAATAAAAGGATTTATCTTAATTAAGAGCAAGAATTTACTTTGAGGCATTGCTCTTGTAAGGTGAAATTCCAAGGCACCTCATCACAGGCTTGACTGGGACATGAACAGAATCAGCAAGAAAACGGGGCATGTTGCCCCTTATTGAACAAACCCAGGAAGTTGCATACAAAAAGACTGCAATGGACACACATGGCTGGGTCTTTGCAGAGCCAGAGCAAAACAGTGTAATTTCTGTTCAGGAGTGGTATCACCAGCAGATAACATCTTTCTTTTCTCCTATTGTTTCTCAGTGGCAAGCCCCAGCATTTAAAGTGTTTCCACTGCAGGAACTTTGGAAATAACACCGTGCTTTATTTGTGGAGGTCCTTGAGTACAGCATCTCTGCATTTCTCCTCCACACCACAGAGCCCCAAGAGAAGTGCAGGCACACACAACTAATCAACCCGAACACTGTATGTGCCAGTAACTCCCACAAAAACAGCTACTCCTGTCAGCACAGCCCCAATCCACCAGCTGCTGAAGCTACTGGAAGAGTCCTCCCAAACCTCAGTGGTCACCCAGTTAGACCTCAAAGAAAACAATGCAACTTTACTGCAAGACAGACTTTCACCATGAAGGCTTTTGGGTTGTATTGCTAGAAAGAAGATCCAAGGGAAAAAAAAAAAAGCCTCTGTTTTTCATTTCTTAGATGCAAAGATCCCAGCACAGCTCTCACGCAGCACTGTGGAAGCCAGAGTGCTCAATTCTATTTTTGCTCATTCTCAGCATATGGCTGTTACTATACATTGACTATTTAAAAACACGTATGGGTGTTCTTTCATGCCTTTATAAATAAATGTGAGTGATGCTACTACTTATAATAATTCACTAAAAATAGCAGCTTCCCATGGAAGATCAAAAAAGCCTCTCACTGCTGAATCACCTATTATAAATCTTTATTTTTTGAAATCTTTTGCGGTCATGTGTTGATTTTTTTTAACACTTCTTAAGCCTATGAGATGCAACTAAAACAGCAATAACTCCCACCACACAGTGGCAGGGGAACAGTAAAATCCATGTGTGTGGAAACAGTCAGTACTCTAGGGCTCCTGGAACCCCAGTTCAAGGCTGCCCTGCACACGGCTCTGAGAAGTGCTAGCTCTGAAATGATAGATTGTTAAACACCCAGCCTGGATTAACTGGAAATGTTGAGCTGCACACACTGAATTGCGAATCTGGTGACAGTTACAGCAAACATGTGACTGATGAGAGGAATAGATCTGATACACTGTCGCCTGACTGAGTTTGATCAGGCCTGAGCAAGCCCTTCAAAAGCCAGCACAGGCACCCGACACCTTCTCGCAAGAAAGCCCACAAGCAACCTCCAAACCAGCCCCCAGCATTTCTGCTCTGTCAACTAATCTGAAACAGGATCCTTCTCCTGTGCTATTTTAAGCACATAATTACTTTATTATTGAACCAGAAGATAATATCTGATTTTAAAAAACCAAACAACAGCATTTTAAAATATGATGTGCTTCAGTTGGTGGCTCAGGTGGCAAAGGGAATGGTCCTGCTCCACAGACCTGAGCTCTGGGGGAAGCTGGAGATGCACCTAAGCATAGGTCTCAGTGGGTCTGACCCGCTGACTTTCACAGGCAAAAACCCTCGGGAGCCTCACAAAGGGCAGCTGGTATGGGAACATGCAACTGTGATTCCAGATATCCACTGAGTTACTGCAGCATTGGTGTGGACAGGGTGTGAATTAGGAGATGAGGGATAAGTGAACAGAACAACTTGAAAAACAGGTATCTCCTCCTTCATGACTCCAGATTGGATAGCTACCAATAAATACCTGAGCACTCTTCAAAACGTAATGGCAGCTGTAAAATATTAATGCCTTTTGAAAGTAGAAAGTGATTGGTTTTCCTTTTGATGTATTCTGATGTGCATTCTGCTTTTGCCCTGAGAATAACACATAGGTCCTCCCTAGCCTCTTGCTTACATAGATTCCTGTATTTTCCCTCTGCGTTGGGGAATGTACTCTAAACGCTGCACTTCGGAGTATATTGGAAAAATCACACAGACTTGCTTTCTGTATACACAAACAAAGCTCAGGCTGTGACAGATGTGGACAGAAATATCCATCTCCACACCATTTTTACAAGAACAGTAGCAAGGTGGATTTACCTCAGAAGTCCTTCCCCAACCCATTCTTTGATCTGACTTCCACTGATGCATTGCATCAGGGCACTCAGCCCCAATACTAGGACTGCCCAGAAAACTCACCACCAAGGCATGTGGCTTTAGTTTCTATGCTGTGATGCCCTGGATGTAATCTCCAAGTTGACAGCATTTGATTCTTTTTTCCCCTCCCTATGGAAAAAGCTTTTCTGCAGACTTAAAATCTAGGCAGGTCCAGGTCAGACCTGGAGGTAGTGACACCAGCCACCCTTGGGAGTCATGGGGAGAAATGGGCACCTCCACCAGTCTGTCTTCCTGTTCCCATCTGTGAGCGCCTGACCCTCTCTGCTGGTGGGGCAGATCTCATCCTCTGGCAGGGAGATTTTGGGATGGTGACTTCCAGTGCCTCCCAGGGCATGGCAGCTTCAGAGAGCTCCTCCACACTCAAACCAAACTCTACCTCTCTGCATTCATCCCAGCCTCACCTAACCCCATTTATGAACTGTTTTAGTTTTCATTGAACCTCACCTCACTCAGATGACTTGCATGTTACTGGTTCTACTGGATTTTTAAAATTTATTTTCTGTTTACTGCAGGGGCAAAGTATACCCAAGGAGCTGACAAAAGGGAGTATGACACCTATTACAATGCCAGTGAATCAGCCCAGCTACAGCAAGCAGGACATTCCTGTTTCACACATAACTGGCAGCAGCACCATTCCAGAAATCTCACAATCCAGGTAAATGCACAAGTATGAAAGTAATCTTTTTTTTTTTTAAAGCTGTTTACCTAATTTGAGAAAATGAGACTATCATCAATACAATCATAATCCCAAGTGCTGAATGTTGAGCCTAAAGCTGGACTGTGTCAAAATGCTTCAGCAGCTGATGCTTTTTTCAAGCCCCACCCCAACACCAGAGCCTGAATAGCAGAATGATGAGTGGAAGAGCCTCGTCATGTTCTGGACTTGAACCTGTACACACGAGTTATCCCTCCTGAGGCCATGAAGGGGTCCTTGTATTGCTCCATACATGCCTTTTTCAGAGGCAGCTGTGGAGCCACAAGGCAATGAGTTTTAGGACCTTGACTGTATCAACAGCAAGAGTCGTCACCAAGTACTATGACAAAAATTATCTACCCTGTAGGATGTAGTCTGGTTGAGCTCTAAATGTGGGAAGGACTGCACCAGTAGAAGACACTTGCATCTGAAAGTTTACAGCCTCAACAGGCAGACAAAGAAGCACTAATTCAATAAAGATGCTACAGAAAATAAAATCAAGAGACTTGGTTTGGTTTCATTTGCTAGCACAAACCAGCCTTGTCTTCCTCGCCCTTCAGGACAGGCCTTAAGGCAACTTCACAGACACCATCCTATTCTCTAGAAAATTCTACACTTTGACTTGCTGAATCAAAATCTATGCATTTTGGGGTTGCAGTAGCTGCAGGGACTCTGAGATGGCCCTACAATTCCTCCAGATACATTCTTTTCTCAGATAACTTTCTGCTTCTTAGAGCCAGATCCCACATGGGCTGGGTAGACACAGGCCACATTTGGTTTTTAGGGGTAAACTGTTGAGTTTTATTAGTGGTTCTACACCGCTCGAAGTGTAGAACTACTCTTTTTCAACACCTACATGTTCAAGA
Source organism: Picathartes gymnocephalus (assembly GCA_013390045.1). Classification (NCBI taxonomy): domain Eukaryota; kingdom Metazoa; phylum Chordata; class Aves; order Passeriformes; family Picathartidae; genus Picathartes; species Picathartes gymnocephalus. Next base: position 95,739 of record WEKY01040959.1, read on the forward strand.
CACAGGGCAAATTTTAAAGAAGAATGCCAAGAATGATGATGCCTTTCTACATCATCGTTTTCTTATGACACTTCACAGCATTCATAGCTCAAGAATGCAAGGCCTCCTGAGTATGCCAGCTATCATTTTCATAACCAAGGTACACAAAAACAAGCACCTTCAAGTTGCAGTTGAAGAGATGAGGGCAAAAGGAGCGAGCAATGGCAAATACTTATGGGGATATTTTCCCTCCTTCGGAAAGGGAAAGGACCCACTACACCAAGAGATGCAGGTACATACAATGTATGTACCTGAGATGTATCTACATTATGACAAGCCTGCTAATACTTTTGCAATATAAGATGATATGCAAAATATAAAATGGGTTAACCAGGTTTGTGCTTTTTATTTCCTTCTTCTTTTTTCCCCACCCCCTGTGCCCCCATGATTGAAGTTTAGAGGAGATGGGATACCTAGAAAAAAATAAAGGAACCAGGCTACTTTCTGGTTAAGGTTAGAAAAGGGTGAATGAAAAAAATGAAAGAGTCCACACTCATCTCCAGTTTGACTTTTTTCAGAGCCAGTGGGAATTCTGTTTACGAAGATCTGCTCACGCGCCTGTTGCAAAGTGAGATTCTCATCTGCAAAGACTTTTTTTTGCACGTGTCTAACTGCAAGTGAACTATTTTGTGTGCTTGAACAGGAATGCCCTCAATGTGTAGGGTAGATGTGCACCAGCCTTTGCCAGACTTTGCCTTGTTGACAAAGATAAACAGGAGGAGACATACAGAAATTTCCAATTTTGTTCACAGGCAAGTTTGAAAGCTTGCAAAAGTTAATGAAAACCTTCTAGTAGTTTTGTAACAGGCTCTTTTTGAGGTGAAAATGCACCATATTAATTATTTTCAGCAGAAATGGGTTTTTGGTGCCATCCAATCACAGCTATAACACCAGCAGCCCTTCCGCAGGAGAGTGACAGCTGAGTCACTAATGCTAAAACAGGGATGAGAAAAAGGAAAATGAAAAAGAAACTAGGCTACTTCCCCTGAGGAGCTAAATACAGTATTTAATGGCATCTTTTTTATAAGGTTAACAAATCCAATGCTTCAGCAGTGAATTGTTGCCATCACCATAACTACAACAGGATGACCCTGAACAGCCCATCTCCATCTAGGTTTTTTCTTCCTGTGACACATAAATAAGGAGAAAGAGGTTGGGAGGCAGCCTGGCCTTTCACTGTACTCTGGGTCTTCGGGGAGATGGGTGGTGATAGCCACACGAGGATTCAGCAGGACAAACACCTATGCTGTCAACACAGGGGGAAGGTAGCAGGAGGGAGCAGCTGGATACTTGTCTTCTCCTGCATCTGCAGCAGCTGCCATCTTCATCAGCTGTTGCCCCCGTGGCACTCTGCCTGCATGAGCTGGAGCAGGCAGCACTCGGGTTCCTCTTGTTTAACTCCCACTGAAGAGTTGTATCCCCTCCCCGCCCCACTGCCCTTAAATGAGCGTGTCAAAAGCAATTAAAGTCAGGATGGCAAGAAACCTTAAAGCTTTAAGTACAGAGGAGCATCTTTTTTCCAGCCAGTGCTGGGCACTTTGGACTCCATGTCGCAAGTTGCATTTTAGTGAAGTATCTAAGAAATACCTGCATACTCTAGAAAATACCTGTCCAGCAGAAAAGTAAGGACTGAAGTTGATTGTCAAGGAAATAACTGCAGTTACCTGACAAGGCCTTCTGTAGTAGGAGACCCTATATATAGTCATAAGGTATTAGAGCACAATAAGGTGAAATTTCTACATGTTTACCCAAGGTCATGTTTGTCAGCAACAGCCCCGGCTCAGGGCTGCACCAGGGGAGCTGCTTTTGCACCCTCAGGGCCCAAGAAATGGTTCCCAATGCAAGAGCCAACAATGTAATCACAACTGCAACATGATCACGGGGTGGTTCCGAACGCTGCCTCCTGATCTGACAGCCAAACACGGGAGTGCACAAGATACTGGCATGCAGGGAACTGGGTCACCTGGGCAGATAATTCCTGGCCAAGATCATGTGCGCTTGGACTAATCTTCCTCCTTGAGGGCAATGTCAGGGAGTGCAAGTTGGACGCTGGCGGCACTGCATTTATATATCCTTTTTAGGGAGACACTTTCTCTGAGTCCTAGAGTTTAGCCAACCCAGCTACGCTTGCCAAACACACAAAATTTAATTAATCCCATCCATGTCTTGAGCAGACTCCCTGTTGAGTTGGCTTAAAGCACCACATCCACGCCTTATCACAAACTCTGACCATGTTTTTATGGCTACTTTAAGCATAATTCGAGCATGATGCCAAATAGCAAATAAGTCGCTGTTCGTGCAAAATGGCTGGCTGACCTCTGTAGGACTCTTCACATGAGAAAAAGTTTGCAGGATTAGGGCCAAAGCCTGGAAGCAGGGTCATCTCCTCCCTCTGCCCACAGCCCCTCTCCCTTGGCTCCAACATCCAGTACATGCTGTCCTCTTCATTACTTCAACCACTCCTTAAGGCCTTAGACCAGAATGAAGAAAATGAACAAGCTCTGTGATTCAGGGTATTTAAAAGTGGAAAAAAAGAGCAACTGTTAGGTAGAATCTGCTAGGAGGAGGAGAAGGAATCGGCAGAGTGCCAAGAGACAAGAGTCCATAGTCTTCAAATTTCAAAGGCTTTCAGGATAGATGACCTCAAGATACATTCACAAGCTAGTCTGAACGAGTCACAGTTCAGTAGTCTGCTGATTTTTACCTCCTCTCCTTTTTTCCACCTAGATAACTTCGGTTTTTTTCACTTGGTGAAAAACAAAATAACTTTAGTAACTTCAAATAACTTTACTCCCCCGTGTCACTTACACGTCAATTAGCTCTGGATTGCTGCTATATACCAGGACAGTGTCCATGCTTGGGAAAGCATCCCTGGGAATTGTAACACCATAAAACGCCTCAGTGCTTCAACCCTACCCCATCATTCTGGTACACCAGCCAGTGAACAGAGAGTGCTTTCTTCTGCTGTGCCCCTCTGTCCCCCACTCCCTTCATGGAATTAGGACATTGCTGGAACTCGGCACAATGCTACTTGCAGCCATGCATGTTTGAAATAAAAAACGAAGTCTAGGATTGTATCTCAGGCTGCCTGAGATTCAGCTCCCTTCCGCTGCCCAAAACCACAAAGACAGAGCTTGCATGTTTAGATAACAACTACAGCAAAGTGAAGACAAAAACTGTAAGCAATCCTTCTTAAATGGAGGCAGGGCAGGGAGTGACTGCCAGGATGCACTGGCACTAACCGGATGGAGCCTTATGAACATTTGACTTGTTTCACTTCCACATTTCCACCCTGAGTCCCAGGTGCATGGAAGTCATCTGGGGACACAACTGGGTTTGTTATCGAAGAACTCCTGGACCCCCATGTGCCAAATCACAATGAGCTCTGCTCTTCTGGTGAGGTATTTTTAACTTCAGGAAGCACCTAGAGAAAAGCTGGGGGATGAGTCCCATAGGCCAAGTTTTCAGGGGAGCTACTGAGAAAAAGAAAAAAAACTGTTTGGGACATGTCATGGTGTCATGCCATTGTCCTGTTAAATGCATTTTTGGACACTGCCACACATGCTGCAGCAAGGTTTCCATCCCACAGCCCAAGCGCTGCGATACAGGCACTTAGTGGGCTAAATCACATCAGTCCTCCAGACTTGCAGTGGTTGATAGAAACGGTCTTCTTCAGGAACAGGAAAAATTCCAAGCATCCTACAGGACACGATCCATGTTTCTCCATGACTATCCCAACACATACGGGTAAAATGAAAGGCCTGGAACAGACGTCAGCAGCTCCCAGCGGCCTGACAAGCACTGGAAAGGAGAGCTTTCCAGCACCAAGAAAAGGCTGGGAGTATCACCTTCCCCTGGGTACATAGCAACAGTTGCTAGTTTTGGCAGGCAGCGAGATGCAGTGCAAGACGTGAGGGTGACATCATTTGATTATCACCTCGCTTCCCTTGAATTCAATTGGATTCCAGTAAGAAATTATTTTTAGAATTGCTACAGACAAAAGCCTTGAAAACTAATTTATTACAAATTGGGGTAGAGGAGGCTGGGGACTATATTAATAGCAGACAAAGGCTTAACAGGGCCCAAGTATTTGGAACCCAAAACCACAGCAGGAATAGCATGTACATATTAACAGCGAAGGTAATTAACCTTCTGAAAAAGACACTTGAAGGTGGGGTGGGTTCTCCATTGCCTTAAGTTTTCGTATTTAAGGCTAGATATTCTTCCAAAAGGTGGGATGAAGCTGAAACTGAATCTGGGATTTGTTGTTGAAAGATCTGGTGGGGGCTCTGATACTTTTACCCAGAAGTACCACCCCTAAAACCTAAAAGCTTGCCTGTTGCCTGTGCTTGGGAAGTTAAGTCCCAGTTTGCTGATATGGGCATTTGCGGTTTCAAAGGAAGTTAAGACTTACTAGAGAATATCATGACATATGATGTTAACTCTCAAGAGAAAGCAGTAGAGGAGAAAAAAAATAAAAGCTCTCCAAAATGTTAAGCCTGGAGTCCATTGCTTTTGCCCTGGACACAATAAATGAATAACATCATTTATTGTGATGTCTCGTTACTTCATGACACTGAGAGCTTGAAAGTAATTGATCTTGCCTCCAATTTCAAGTTAGCCACAGTGTTTGTTTAGCAGAAGAGGCTCACATGACAGACTGGAGATTCTGAAGGAGACCCTTCCCTGAAGTGGTAGCAGCTCTCTGGAAATAAATAACTACAGGGATTCCCAGGCAGTTGTGGAATTGTCGGCAGCAGTCCACTGCTTGGTGGTGCACAGCACTCCTTCATCACGTTCATGCAACTACAGGTATTAGTATTTACAGCAAGCGGCTTCTTTTCACATCCCTTACTTTGAATATTTGATATCCTGTATGAATTTTAATGGACTGTTGTACTGTCTTCTGTTTTTTAGCTTGTCATTTAGTATGCTTGTACAGTGACAGACTAATGAACTACTGAGTGATGTGAAGAACTGTGTGGTATGCCACAACAACTTGTTTCGTAAAGTAACAGGGCAGAGCTTTCTGTACTTTTACAGCAAGGACAGAGTGTCTGCTCTGCGTGCCCCAAATGACAGTGAGAAAAAGTGTTTTGAGCAAGAAAGAAGGAAAACCAAAAAGCAGAACAGAAACGAAACTGCACTGTCAGGCTTTCATTCTGTTAGAGCCCTTGTAATCAAACCCAGGAAGGCTACCCAGTGAGAGGCCCTGGGCTATCACATCATCCCCACTGCAAAACTTCTGACTGACGTAAGCAATTGACTTGTCTGCTAATTTGATTTCTACAACTCACTGCATCGGGACGTGACTGATAAGAGCTGACTAGCAATTCCCACATATAGGGATTTTGCAGAGCCTTGCACGCCGTACAGTGTGGCCAGCTCAACCCATTTCTTTCTGCACATGCCACTGTCACCCACAAATCTAAGGCAGACACACATGGCTCTATCAGCAGGACCATATGTGTCTGCAGAGACAGCAAAACCCAGAGACTGCCATAATTTAGCCAAATAAACAACTTCACATACAAGAAATGACATGTGGCAGGAGAGATCCAGGAAACGACACAGTTTAAGCCTTCTAAATTCAGAGGCTGTTGCTTCAAATAAGAGAGCAGAGGCAAGAGGCAACCCAAAAGCCACAGATTCCTCTGCAACACAGATTTCTATTAGGGAGAAATCAAAGTCAAGAGGGACAAACCATACCCAAAGCAGAGGACACAGACTTCTTCAAGACTGATGCACCTAAATTGAGGATTTTTATATGTGTGGAAGGCCTTGGATAAATATTTGGGTAAGAATAGGAAAATGGATAGCAAAATCAGACCAGCAAGTAACAGGAGTAATGTGAAAATATTTGGTAGGGTAAAGTGAGCAATAAATTATTAACCATCTGGCCCATAGAGATTTATGAAAGACTGTCTGCCAGTAAGGCCAAGCAACTCTTTTTTTTTCAGGAGTGGGATAGGATAGAAAGCACAAGGGCAAAGACTAAGACTCTCATTCATGTGAAAAGTAGATTTTTAAAAACCCTCAGAGAAGGCAGGAGAGACTTCAAAGGAGACTGCAAAAGCTCAGGCTTCCTGGAGCTACATGCCTTAAGCTGAAGGCTGTGCAGGTACCTGTGGCCATAACCGCCTTGAACAAAAGATGCAGCACTGCTGCTGGAGGGCTGGGAGGAGCCTGACCTTAACTGCCCAAGTCTCACTGCACCCTCCTCCTCAAGGGCCAGCAAGGATTTACTGCTTCCCCTGGGGTATGCAGGGGTCACAGAATCACAGAATCCTTAAGGCTAGGAAAGACCTAAGATCATGAAGTCCAGCCACTAACCTAAACCCAGCGTGTTCAGCACTAAACAATGTCCCTAAGTGCCACATCCGCACATTTTTTTTAACGCTTCCAGGGATGGTGATTCCACCACTTTCCTGGGCAGCCTGACCAACCTTTCAGGGAACAAAAAGGGTCAGTGTACAACAGAGCATCAAGCTGCAACAGACACGGTCCTCAGTGCATCCCTTCTCCCTCTCCAAAAGTGCCCACTGATGCTCAGTGACCACAGCTCTGAAGAGCGGCACTCAGGGACGTTGAGTCCCATCGGCCGCTGATGCCAGCGGCCTCATGAAACAGCTTTCTCAAATCAAAACACGGCTTACTACTAACAGAAGGTAGGCAGCGTAATGTTTTCTAAAACTGACTCAAGAGGATATTTGTCTCTCCTAGCTTAGTCCCATGCCAATACATGTTCCAGGAGCTGCTGAGAAGCTGAGATTTCTGCAGACTTACAGGCAGGTGTCTGATCCTGGTGAATGGCTCTCAAACAACTGCCTACTTTCTGCCTGAAGAGTTTGTTTAACTCTTGGCAGTTCCTTTGATCTGTTCCTCCTTCACATTGTCAAAAAAACCTGAAGCTGAGGACGTAGCATCTTCCCAGTTAATAACTTCGGCATTGTATCTTAATCCCTCCTGAGGCACCTTCCCAAAGTTATTTTACCAGAAGCTGCTGTCTTGCCTGCCTGGTTGTTTTTACAACTACTTTGATACTAAACCAACAATATACACATCCCTGAAGCAACCATCCCAATCCTGGGGCATACACCCTCTCCATCCCCAGCTGGAGATGCATGCCATGCTGGGGATAGAGGGCAAGGAAAAGAGGGACAAGCCCCATTGCCCACCTTCAGGCATCCTGGATGTCCAGGCTGGGAGTTGAGGCTAGTGAGGCAACCTGACACTTGAGGCTTCCTTCAGAGCCCCCAAGATCAGAACTGCCCTGCTGCTCATGTGAGGCACAGAGACATCTGAAGCTGGACCTCTTCTCTCTTCCTGAAGACATTTTTTGAGTTTCTCCCTTTTCATTGCTAGGATTACAAGCTCTGTGCAAGCTGTTCTCATCTTTGCGTATCCAGAGAAATAAACCAAATCATAATAATAGCATATGAAAAATCAGAAATTTATCTCAAAACCACAGTGTTTCTATTAAGGTGACTGGAGGCAAACACTTATGCCCCCAAAGAGGGGGAAGGCAGGCAGGCAGAAAGGTATGGGAAAAGGAAGTAGTAGTAGAAACAATAATTCATCTCTACCAACAAAAAGGTGCTACAGACTTTCATCTTGCCCTTCTCAAGTAAATGACTTGTAACAAACAATAAAGGTTTATCTAACAAGAAAACAGACAAAGCACTTAATATCTGTAATTTCAGCCTCAGAGAATAAACTATTTAATCCTTCATTTTTTAAATTTCTTTTACTTCTGAAAAAGATCACTAGCTCCTCACTCTGGTGCTTCCACAGCAATTTAGCAGGCATCAAATGACAAGATAAGAAACTGACAAATCTCAATCCAAAGGAGAAATCTGTCTACCCTGACTCAGAGGACAAATTTTCCTGTTCAGCTCCCTCTTGAGAAAAGCTGGCATAAATAAATACAGTGCTTTTCCTACCTTCCTCATTTAGGAAAAAAACACCATCACCACCATGTGACACAGCCTCAAGACCACAGCTTTCTAGAAAGAAAGGTCAAGTGAAACAGTTGTTCCTAAATAGTTTGTCTGACTGCAGAAACAGGATCACACCAAGCTATGAGCAGCAGGACGAGTGCTTTAAATCACACATCACAGGTGCTTCTCTGTCCTCCACAATGCTAACATGGGCAGCAAAGGAGTGGGGAGGAAATACGGGAATGCTGTCACAATTTTTATGTTGACCATACTTTTGCCTGACAGGCCCTGGAAAAGGCAAGGCCACCTGGCAACCAACAACAGTCAGGAGTTGCACCAGGCAAACAAAAGCCCTCTACCTCCGTTCCACCAAGGTAGAGCCATGACTGGGTAGAAGAGAAGGCAGGAAGCAGTGATCAACTGGAAAACTACCACGAACAAAAACCTAAGCATTACCACAAAAACATGAAAACCCAGGGAAAAAAAAATCCTATGAAAATAGTGTAATAGGTTACCTTTATGTGAATGACTCTTCATGCTCGCCTAGACTGAGTCACTCTGTGAATTGCCTCGTGGTCCATCTGGCTGCCAACTCCTGGCTAAACTTGAACATCCTGTGACTGAAATGAATGCATCAAAGGCTAAGGCACCGCAAGGTAACAAGGCTTTTTTTTTGCCCAGCACTTCCAGATGCACCAGCATTCCTCTTATGCTAGCTCTCACATATCCTCTGGGTCTGTGTTTGGTATATTTCTGACTTTCAGAGGCTCTCAAGAAAGGGTAGACTTGAACCTTGCCTCTCACCCTAATTTCATGGACCTCCTCAATCTATCTCTGGCCACGTACCAGTAACAGTATAATTCTGGTTGTGAAACTGTTTACAATTTTTTGTTACTCTGGATATAAAATTTTGCTACCCCTTATGTAACTTTCAAACACCGAAGGATGCAGTTGCTGCAGATGAATGCAGGCACAGAAACCACTCTGACACGACCTTACAGAAAGTGAGACTGCACTGCTGGATACTGCACTTCCACAGTCTGCCTTTCAACCCACTTACAGTTGTAGTGGAAGGGGGAAGGAAAAAAATAATTTTAAAAAAAGTATTCCCTCCCCAAATCAAGAACACACTCCTATCTCTTAGGTGGCAATATAAACTTAAATAATCTTTCCTGCCCTCACTAGAACTATTTTTAAACCAGTAGTCAGGTACAAAACAAACGTCCCAGCTAATGCAATGTGTATTACTCAGTGATGATAAGTATTATACACCCACCTAGACTTTTCACTTGATGTGGTTGGAAACTGCTATGTAAGGTGGAAAAAGTAAGGCAGGCTGCTGTATTTTTGGCATTTACTTAAGAGTTTAGGCTTACTGCAGGAGTACATTTACTCTGGCTCCATGTGCTGCTTCCAGCCAACTGTGTAAAGAAATTTTTTGGCTATTTTTTTCTCGGGAAGAAAGAGGTATCACCCCCCACCCCCACTGTGTCTCCTACTCCACCACACTGCCAGGCTGCAAGAAGGGAGCACGCTGAAAGGGGACCTTCTCTTTCTTGTCTGCCAGAGCAGAGCTCAGCAAGGTAAAGCTCTGTCTAGCCAACAAAGCTCTTTACCAGGAATATCCTTATTAAACACAGCCTTATCAGAGACCAGTTTCTGCAGTCTGAAGCAGGCAGGAATTAACTCTGTCAATATAAAATTTCAAGCCAGGATTAGAGCCCCAGACCCAAGGGGATGTGAGCAAGCGTTCAAGCCACAACAGTCACCTGACCGTGCTCACGCCATGTCAGGGGGCTGCCCAAGGGGCTGGGGCTCAGGCTGTGCATCCACGAAGGGCTCACTCCCCAGGCTGCTGCAGCAGGAGAAGGGGGATGCTGAAACTTGTCTGTCTAGCAGGATGGAAGGGAAAGGCTCTGCCAGTGCTTCCAAAAGAGGACAGGCTGAGGGAAGACCCCGGTCCAGCAGCATCAGCTGTGTGCAGAGGGCATGAAAAACCAACCTGCAGAGGGCAGATAGAACCCCACAAGTGTAGCCCAGTACTGTCCAGAGGAGAGGTTCACTAGCACTTCCCAAAAGGGTGCCACCATCCAGCAGGGTTCGTGGCCAAGATATAGTCATTCAGTATGCTCCTTTGTCAGCCTCTGGCTCTAATCCCCGCCCACAGGATCAGGCTATGTCTCCTGCCTTATCCACAAGACGAAGCTGTCCATCCCCGACACAGCCCTCAGGGCCGTGGGACCAACGCTGCCTGCCTTCGCTCCCGGGCGGGCCTCCTCCGCTGGCACGGCACAGCCGCCTGCCCCGCCTGCAGGAGGTGCGAGCTTTGCTCCGCAGCTCCATGAGTCAAGGCCTTAATGGTGACCTTGCTTCTCCTGCTGCATATTGAAAGCTGGCAATGCTATTGACGGAGACTTCATGAAACATGTTTGTAATACTGAGCTAGTAAGGCAGCAGTGAGGCTATTGTGCCTTGTCGTTAGCAATCCCAGTGAAAGAGTCTCCATGCTGCCCTTTCCTACAGAATACCTGTCCACCTCCCAGTAATGCAGAAGTACATTTCAGTGCATGCCTAAACTACAGTAATTTTTAAACTCTTTCCCTGAGCTTATTTTACAGCAGTCACTAAACAGTTAAGCTCATTACTGAGTCCAATTATGAACATGGGGAAAAAATTCCATTGCTTTTGGCACAAAGTAAGTGCAAAAGTTGCCTTTCTGCTTGACTAAAAGCCTGAAAAGCAAACACTGCACACAGCATACATTGTTCTAGAAGGGAGTGCAAACGAGCCTAAAAGCAGATTAACTTTGAAGGTGTTGTGCAGGAACAAAGCAGGCAGAACCTACTGTTCCCAGCCCAGCACCCCAGGCAGTGGGTGCAGAACCCAGCACCAACTGGGATCCTGACCATTAATCTCCCCATCAACACTGGGAAAGCTGCAGTTGCACCTCAGAAAACAAGCAGCTATTAAAAGAAATTAAAAGAAAAAAAGAAAAAGAAAGAGGTACAGTGCTAAGAGCTTTAACAAGACAAGGCCTTCACCCCCAAAGAGCACACACTCCTTATTTTAAGACTTATTAATCCTTTTCTAAACAACATGAAGAAACTTTAAGTGAGCCAAAACCTGTGGGGAAATTTTCAGTCACCAGAGGCAGTAGCACATGCCTTGATTCCTACTCAAGTCAGCAGAAATCAGGTGCCTAACCCATCCGCGCCTCCAAAATCCCCTCAGTAACAGCTTAATGCCACAAAAGGGAGAAGAAAGCGAGTTTTGTCTATAGGCTGCTTCTCAAACAAAGAATACAAATTGCATGTGACAGGCTGCTGCTGCACAAGTTTGACTATATGTGTCTATGTGCAAGTGGAGGAGCTAATAGAGAAGTATGCCAGCTTCAGAAGGGCATATTGCTGCCAGTCATTTTTAATAAAAAATAAAATAAAATAAAAATAAAATAAAATAAAAATAAAATAAAATAAAAATAAAATAAAATAAAATAAAATAAAACAAAATAAAATAAAATAAAATAGCATCCCAGAGATTCTGTAGGCCCCATTATGCAAGACCATTTGATTTGAGCAACCTGCAGTTTGGAAGTAACACGCACCACTGCCTGCCCATGGCCATGGACATCATGGGCCACACAGCTCAATCATCAGGGCTGGCCTTGCCACGCATAGAGCACCAACAAGATTTCTGGCCTACTGTCCTAAAAGCTAACCCCAGTCAACCCCAAACCTTCCTCCTTTTCTTTAAAGGCATTTACCTTCACGTCCCAATGCATCTGTTTAGAGCAGCATGGCAACTCCAGGGCTGCAGCTGTGAAACAAACACAGACCAGCTGCCCAGGCCTGTCCCTGGACTGTCCCCCTGGATTTTCTGGAGATGATTAGGTGGTTGCATGAGTGTACAGTTTTCCACCCTTAGCAGCTCCTCTGTCTATGGAGCTGCCTGCCTACACACAGCTTCACCACCATGATGTGAGTGCAGGCTCATGTTAGGTGGCACTGCTCCAAACAGGGCTCCCAGAGCTCTCTTTTCTCGTCTCTATTCTTCTTCACTCCTCTCTGTGCTCTGCATTGTGCCTCAGTGAGCATGAGAGCACCTTCGGAAATTACAGCCATGGCTTCAGATGAAAGCAACCAAGCACCACATATTCGAGTATTTTTTTTTTAAGTTTTGGTTCATCTTTCAAAAGCAGAGAAAGAGCACAATTCCAAAATTTAGATCTAATGTTCCTATGTATGATGCCTGGACTAAGGTGCCAACAGACTCATAGAATTTCAATTAGATTCATGTGCATACTTCCTTCAGGTTCTTCTAAAATCAAACCCAGTGCTTACACCTATAATCATACCTAGGTTTTGAAACACTTTTCTCCTTCTGTGTGCGTGCAAGTCTTTATTGGGGAAAATCTTTTATGTGGATGGTTAACTACAAACATACTTAAGTATTTCTTGAAGTAAACACAACTTTAGCTCATTTAGATTTAAGTAGGTGCTTGCCTGCTTTTCTGAAGGCAGATGAACTTAATTACGTGCCTACCTATTCTTCTAAACAAGGGCCCTTCAGACATCTAGTATTACTTTTTGCAGGTTTTTTATTTTTAATCAAGATATTCACACCACACTGCACAGTTTATGTACTCAGTTACATTTATATCCTTATAATATTCTCAGACTGGGATATGTAAGTACAGAATATACTTACTTATTTGGAATACATTAATTTTCATCTGAAGAAAACCATTTACACATACCCAGTTTCACTACAAATTTAAGCAGTATACGATTAGCACTAATTGTTGGATATGCCATATTCCTGTGTAATACACTGATCTTCTAAAACCTTGAATTGTAATGTTTAATAATCTGTCCCTAAACAGGGGTCTAAACTTGGCTTCTCTGCATATTTTGTCTTACTGTATTTGACTTGTTAATTATCTGCCCAAAAGCTGCACTCAAAGGAAAGTAAAATGTAAAGATCCATGTTAGGATACGCATATTTGGATTCATCTCATTGGAAATCAGTAATGCTAACTTTCACATTCTAAGCAATGCTTAGATGAAAGCCAGGCACTAAGTACTTTCCAATGAAACGTGTGGAAGTCCTTGACAGTGCCTTATGTAAGATCAAAAAAAAAAACAACAAAAAAAAAGGGCTCAGGCACAGCAGACATTGAATGACCACTTTCATACACATCTGTGTCTAACTTCTCATCTGAGGAGCCTGTACCTTGAACTTGTAGAAGCATGCCACTTGTCTGGAGGACTGTTGGGAGAACGCAGGACAGGTCAAGGCAGGGACAGTGACTAAGGTCAGCTCACTGGCTGTAACATACACTGTTAAAATTGCAGCTGCACCAGAGTGGAGGTTTTATGCACAAAAGGAAGCGGCTCTGCCCTTTTGCACATCTGCAATGCAATGCACTATTAAGCAAAATTAACTGATTATGTAGCAAAAACATGGCAAAATGAAGCCCTGACTCCTCTAACAGTGCTATCTCCTTTTTAATGAGGCACAGAACAATCTGTTACCAGGGTTAGCGCTGCAGACAGTGTTTATGGTAATGGGTCCCAGCTCATCTATTTTTTTTATAGTTCTGTAGGTACTGCAGATGCCAGAGGTACCATACATTAACTGTTGAGCCTACAGGGACACAATGTTTGGCCATGTCACTGGATATTAACAAACTTGTACAAAGGGCCTCCAACAGTTTAATACCTTTAATGACATTTATTCTAGTCATCCCAATCTGTTCCTCCAGCTTGCCTTACTAACACGCGGTCCAACATGTTCACACCTGTATGGCTCATCCTCCTCTGTTACCTAGAACCTTCCTAGCCTCAAGTATGTTCTGCTGGCCATGCCTAACTTATCAGGCTTTTGTAAGCCAAGAAGCAGCTGAAGAACACTGCTAGGAAACCCTACAGGCAACTGCAGAATCAGCTGAACTGTGCACAAAATAGGTCACTTCTGCATTATCAAATGCATTTAGTGCAATTACAGTCACCACAGAAATGAAAAAAATACAGTAAAGAACAGAGAAGGAGGGCAGGCTATCAAGTCCAGCAAGTGTGAAGTCCTGTTTCTTCACAAGAGAAGAAACATCTCAGGTCACCCTCTCTGGTAAAAGAACAGGCTTTAAATTGGACACAGTTTTTATCACATAATTAAAGGCTGCAAGAGGACATATTTAGGTTTTCAGTATTGTGATGAACATTGGAAGCAAGGGTACGGAATAAAGCATTAAAAATCTGTAACAGTGTCTGGAAAGGAACCAGATAGGACCCGCTACCTGTGCAAGAAGACCACTGCTTTTCCACAAAGCCTCCTCATCACTTGTGACTTCTCAAAAGAGCACGTTGCAAAGGGGAATAATGCACTTTGCAGGGCTTTTAGTCCATGAGATAGAGTAAAAAGTAGTTTTCAATTCCCAGTTCTTGAGAGGCCATGCATCTTTGAAAGACTGTCTCTGGAATTTTCTCCCCAATGACCATCAACACCAGCTCTTCTGCCTGGATATCATGCTTAAAATTCACATCCTGCTTAAAATTTACACCCAACTAACTCTAATGAACAGCTCTCACTGAAGTGAGGCTGTTCCCCTAAGGAGCCAGAAAGTCTTGTATTTAACATATCCTGACATGTGAATGTCCTGCATTAAGGGAGCAGGTTGACACAGGACATGAAGATGACAAGTGCTTTAGTGAGGATCCCTTCCTGCAGAAAGCAGTCCACAGGCTGCAGTTCTTACCCTTGCAGACAGAATCACCTGAAATCCATTGCAGCCTTGAGTGTTTTCATTATCTGAAATCACAAATGTAATTTAACACCTTTAAAAGTAGTAAGGGCTCACCTTGGAAGTTGGGATTCAAACCATTTAGAGTGACATGGTGTGCCAGATGAGTACAACTCTTGCTGTGCAGTATGCAAACTGACAGGAAAGCATCACAAGGTAGAGGGTATTCAATGTCAACCAAATATTTTCATGTCAATTATCAAATTATTTCATGCCAGTCAAAATCACTCTCCTCTCTGTTCTTAAGACACACTCCAGACAGGCCATAAGCACCGTATCTGTCAAGTGAAGTACTGAAAGCAAGACTCCTGTTTTGTTTGCTGCATGGTTTCTTGTGCAAGGTGAATGTTTTCATCATCTAAACACATGGGTTTCACAAATGAAAAAATATAAA
Organism: Picathartes gymnocephalus; assembly: GCA_013390045.1. NCBI lineage: Eukaryota > Metazoa > Chordata > Aves > Passeriformes > Picathartidae > Picathartes > Picathartes gymnocephalus. The sequence goes on from WEKY01040959.1 coordinate 110,911, forward strand.
GTGAAAATAAAACTATTCTGATTACTTGGTTGTTCTCTGTACTTCACTTGAGAAATACAGATTGAAAGATTACATACAGGATAGCACTGATGCAGAGGGATTGTGACACCACACCAAACCATAGCAAGACTAATTCCTCCATCTCCTCCTAATCCCTCTGAGAATGCAGGATATTTACTTCTATTATCACCATCGTTCCACTTCTGAGCCCTGACTGCTGGTTACTGTAGTACAGTATGTACTCTTCAGAGTTGCTGAGTCAAAGAAAAAGCAGCCCAAGTAATTAGAAAACAAACAAACAAAAATAGATTTTTCCTTCTGTCCCTCCCTTCCTCCTTAAATAAACCAACATCACAGACTGTGAATCACAGCGTGACCATCATATGACCATATCAAAAGCTTTGTATTTGTTATTTCTTTTGCTGTGCACGCAGACAAGATAAAAATGTTTTACTGACAGCTAGTCATCATAAAGTACCCACTGAGACAATCATTTATCTTTGCATGCAAGGGATCTCAAAATGTAGATTTTGTTTACAGACTACAGATTTTTTGGAGGAGGGAATATTAACTAGGGAGAAGTCATGTCATATGTTTAATCCTAGTATTTGTTGGCTAAGGAGCAGCATGGTTTTGTGGGACTCGTTCAATTTTAAAATGTACCTGGTGATGCTGAAAGTAAATGTCTTTTTACGAGAAAATCAACAAATACAATATATTATGTATATATTATGTAATAGAGATACACTCTTTCTCTCTTTGTGCCTCAGTTTGGACCTAAGACATCCCCTTAAAGCCTCACTTGCACTGAAACTCAAAATTAACAATGCGTAAGCATCCCAAGCAGTACATGAACAACAGTCACCATTTAAATAACACCAGAAAAACTGGAATCAATATACAGTAAGTTTTCAAAACCAGCATTTAACACAGCCCTAAAGCCTCTAAGTGACACAAGAATGCCTACTTCCAGGTAGAGCTATGCTGTGGCTGTATTGAAAGGCATGGGCAGAATGGAAAATGCACTCACAGCCAACCACTGCACTGTATTTCTCTCTAAAGAATGCAAATGACAGAATTATCAACTGCAAATGACTTCTGGGTCACAGAAGGAGGTGGAAGGGTTGAAACCTTGAACTACAGCTGCTGATGCCTAGTGTCTTTATCTCCCTGCTCCCTATGGCATGTAGTTGCTGGTTATCTCAAAGGATGAACGACCTGCCTGCAATGAATTATGCCTGCTTATCTTCCAGACGGGCTATACACTAAGTCATTAAGTCATCTAAGAGTATAACCCCAAGGGAATTACTAAATGAATGTGAAATCCTGTCCTTCTCTTAGCCCTTGTGACAGACTTCTCCGCGCTTCTGGTGCAGGCGCCACAGGGAGCAAGAACGGGGCTTGAACATCTCTCACCTGTTGGCGTGGCTACTTGTTTTCTGATATTAACATTTTCTGTTTCTAAGGCTGCCAAGTTAGGTGATGTCAGAGTAGTAACAACAGTCATTTCCTTCAGAGAAAGGGAAAACACAGCCTGCCTCTGACCACCAAGATTTCCAAAGCTCCAATGTACCAGCTCAGACAAGCAGCCAACACGAGACTAGCAGAGAGCTTACGGCTATCATATTAGTGTTGGCATATAATGGGTTTTGTCCAGATGAAAGAGTGCACTTCTTCTGACGAGCAGCACATTTTTTTAATTAAAAGAAATTGATTTAGTGACAGGATTTACAATCTGGTATCTGACAAGCCCACTGACCTTCACACACATACACAAATGACTGAGGCTTGATGCATTCAGAGAAGTGAATTCTCACTTGAAACCACAAAACATTGAGATCCCTGACTCCTGCAGAACGCAAGGAACCCCCTCTAAGCAGAGTGTATCAAAGGAGGCTTAGGGTAAAGACTGATCTGCACAGCAAACCTTTTCAGATAACACTTTGTGAAGTCAGGGGGATAAACATCTTGAAATGGACAGAAAAAAGCATGTCTGACAAAGGCTCACCCAGGCTTTATTACAGCCTGGCAAAGCTCTAGCTCACCATTTGCCTGGGATGCTGTGTTTACTGTCCCTGCTCCCATTGTTCCTTGTACTGAGTAAGTTGTGTTAAGTATCTCAAGTATTCTCAGTGCCCACACAAAAGAAAGAGGCTCAGCAGCACTCTTAATGAGAAGAGACACACTAGCACCTCCAGACAGTGCTGAACCGTTTGGCACCCAGCCTCTAAAGCTGTTTTCAAGGGGCTGTTGCTCAGGTTTGTTTTTAGTTTCCCATTATCTGCAGCCAGAGTAATGAACACCCTAGGAGGTGTCTCCTTGGAAGTCGTGGTGTGACAACCTCTGCGTTCCACCCTGGCTGAACAGCAACTGAACCTGAGTTTTACTGGGAAGGAAAATAAGCAGGATCCAGCGTGAAAAAACTAGCCCCGCGGGATGGAAATCTGCGCCTTCACAAAAGGCCAACAACAACCTCTAGCCTTCTGCCTGGTGATGCCTACACCACACGTGAGCGAATGATGCTCAGCACCATTTCAGGATCGCCTTCTAAATTTAAAATTATAGATCAAAAATAATAATGATTTTTTTTAAAGCTCATGTGTTCTTCTTTATTTACAAGCTTTACTAAACGAAAACCCCTCCCAGCCTGGTCAACCTGATAGGTTTCTCTGAATGTTACCAGATAAAAAATAAAACCTAATCCTTGCTTGAATGTTCCTGGGACAGGGCCAGGATATTTATATCTTTCCAGGGCAAAACTCAAACTAGGTCTTGTGCTATGCCAAGAAAAGTCTTGCTAGGACATGGAAAGAGGAAATTGCTCCCGTTTCCATGTGGACATCAGAAAACTTCATCTGGAAAACAGAAGATGCCACACAGATGGTCAGAGAGAAACCAGACTTCCTTCAGAAAGCTACACACAACACTCTTCCCAAAACTTTTTTCTTTTTGGAGGATGGCTCAGGCTTGTTGCTCTTCTCTGTGTATTTTGGTTTGCTTTTTTTTTTAATCGGGACCTTCTACATGAATAAAAACCCTCAAGTAATCTAAGATTCTTTTTCAATCAGTACGTCTTGCCCAGAGACACACGGAGCACTTCCACAAGTGTGATTTGAATCTTGTCTTCCTATGCATAGTGGTTTATATAAGGACTTAGGTTTTTTTTCTCTTATATAACACCTACTTTTTCACACTGTACCTCCAGCCAGTACCATAAACAAGGAATTAAACTGCATGATGGTGAAAAGTTTTTACTAACAGACCAGCTTCTAAGCCTGCAAACAGTCTGCTAAAGGAAAAATAAAAGCAACAGATTTTCAGTTTCAGTGGACAAGGACAGCAACGGCTCCCTTGTTAGCTTCTATTTATGGTCCCACAGCAGATGACCTGAATCTCCTCCATACTCATCCCCCTCTACGGAGCCTATAGCTTAGATTATTCACTTCTTAATGAAAACACCACCTGCCAGATGGACAAGAGAACAATTACATTACACTTACATTAATAAAATACATACGAGTCCCGTTTGCTGTGCACAAAGCAGTGCTATATATCTGGATCTGTGTACAGTAGAAAGACGTTCATAAATGGGATTTCCGTTGCTGTATTTTGTGGTAATAAAGATCAGCATCTGATTCATGCAATTGCCTGATGCGAATCTACCTGATGTGGGAAAGGCAGCTCTTGGAGTAATAAGCTGCCTTTTCTTATCAACTGGGCTGGCTGGGTTTTGTAGGTCAGGGTTCAACTACTGCATCCACAACACGGTGGCATTCCCACCTGAAACCCCAAACAGAATGGAGGAGACACCACCAGGAACTACACAGAAGGACAGAGCTCTAATGGGCGTCAAATAGAGGTAGGGACCTTATCTGAACTTGATAAAAAAGCTTTGGATTTAAGTCTAGGGGTGAGCAAAAGTTCAAGCCAATTATGCTCCTGTATCCCTAATACTATCCATGGCATCAACCAACAGCACGTCCCGCCATGGTGGTGTGTCTCAGGGAACATTTCCACCTCTCCGGTAAAAGCGTCATTATTCATATTTCTGGGAGCCAGGGGTAGAGAACTAGAAACCAAAATGCCTGAATGGGCAGTGCAGCACATAATAGTTTCATCATTAAAAAGATGGCCACAGAGTGAGTCACTTACGGTATGGCCACAGCTGCATCTGCATTGAATTGAGGAGTGCAGAAAATTGATTTCCCCTCCTGAGGAACATCCTAAACCTTTAATGGTGTTTATCCAGGAGGGTGAGAAGACCAGGGAACACTTTCTGCTAGTTGAACCCATTTCTCTCTTTCCCTAAGAGAAGCTACATCTTTAACAAAAAAGGCTATGCTTTTAAAGTTTAACATCCATAAATTGTGCTAACATAGAAATTTCGGTAATACCATTTCTTTCTGTCTGTCTCACTACTTCAAATACTACTCAGAAATATCACCCTGGGGCTACTGAGATTTTTCCAGCCCATATACCTACTTTCTTGGCTCTTGTTCCTCAGATGGAGCAGAGCTGTAAAAGACCCTTTGGGGACTTATCAATGCATATTTGCAGACAATTGAAGAAACTACTGGTTGGTTTGGCTGAATATATAAATTCTGCCATTCAGCTCAGTGGTCTCAGAAATGCAGGATGTTTGTACCTCCTGGATGGATGTTGTCCTCACAGGGTGAAACAGCAGGAGCACAGTGTTCATTGTACACACAGTTCACTGCCTGTGCTACTGGAAAAAACAGTAAAGTTTCTCCTTAGAAGGACGATCATGTTTTGAGTAAGTAAGATGGAAGAAGTCCAGAGCTCACACTAAGCAATGCTACAAAAGCCTTGCGTACAAGCCATCCTGTCTTTCTGGCTGACAACTAAACACATATTTCCTTGAGGGAAAAAAACATCTCCATCAGTTTGCCTGAGACCTGAACTTCAGTCCTAGCCAGACAGCAGTCCTAATTTCACCAGGAGCCAGACTCCAGCCCTGGATGGTTTCCATCAAGATTCCATTAAGCCTGTGCATGTGTAGCTCTCATAATTCGCAAGAGACACGTGTGTATTCAAGAGCAGATTTGGATGTTGTGTTTGTTTCTGGCTTCATAATGGTTCTCATGCCCCTTAAATAACAGTCTGTTTTCTGGAAACTTAGTAATTTCTTAAACATGTTCACAAGTTTATCCCTCTTATCTGGCAAACAAGATTGAAACTATCAAACGTCTGTAGCTTTTGTTTTTACTTTTGAAGACAAAAGACAGTTTCTCTGATGGAAGATGTTGGTTAGACTGCATAGTCTCCTGCTCAGGAATCTTTTTCCTTTACCAATACCAATGTCTGCAGAGGTCCTGCCAAGTACAGCTCCTGGTTTGTCCCCTAGGTTCCACTGAGACAGTCTAAGGTGTCATACAACTGGACTAACACCTGTTTTATGAAACCAGAAATTACCTCAGAACATGGAATACCCAAAGAAAAGAACAACTTTGCACAAGAAATAGTTCAGGTAGCCTGTGATCCAAAGCAATTCCCATAGTTCTTGGCAAGAGCAGGGTATAGATCTAAATTCCCAAACGCAGCAATGTTTATTGCACTAGCTTGGTGATTCACTAAGTACAGGATGTGCCCAATTATTCTGTGTATTTTTCCAATCCTATTTCATAAACTTCAGTTGCACAAATACAGCAATACATTCTTTCTTGTCCATTAAAATTCATTTTAAGAAAGGCCATCTGACTCGAACAATAAAATCACCAACTGGCTATATGTGTGAGGTTTTCTTGTTTTGTTGTTGTAACCATGGAATCAAAAACCTAGGCTGTTAAGTGCATACATTCTGTGATACAATCACTTTCTTTTTTGTCTCAACCTGCTGAGAAAAGTTTTGCTTTCAACTTAGGATGCTGGGTTTGTTCCAAATCCAAAAATTAAAAGCAGCGATTCTAAAGGACATGGATATCTAAGCCAACAACATTTGACTGTCTAACATAAAAATTAGCAGAACTGTTATTACTAAAAACAAACTATTAGATCTTTCCAAGATAAATAAAAGCTTAGAACTCTGACTATCAGTCCACAAACAAAGCTTCTAATTTAGTTTGTTTGAACACAACACCATGGATAAAAGAGCTACAACTTCAATTTTTGTATCGCTAAGTTAATTTCACTACCTTAAGCAAGCTGGCTGTAAACTGAAGCTTCGCCTCATTTTCCTTCTAAGATGTCTTATTACAAGTAAATACAAGTCTTTGAAATATCATCAAGGCTGACAACCATGTCTCATTGCTACACATTCAAGATTATTTTATGAATGAAGTGTGGGGTTCATTGCAAAACTAGCAAAGGCAGCAACGTGCAGTGCAAGGTCCCCTGCTCCCACCACAAGGCACATGCAGTATTTATGAGAACCCCAGCAGCCAGGATGTATTCAGCTGTGACAAAGCAGGTTTCACCTGGAGAGCTCACATCACCCTACTTGAAGCAGATGGGGCAGCCTGAGGTGCTTCCCATAAGCCACATGGTTCCCTTTGGTACCACAGATGCAAAACCTGGAAACCTGGGTTTCTTAAACCTTCAGTTAGGATCACCCTGGCTGTGTCCACACAGATTTTGGGTAGTCCAAAGCAGTTCCGAAGTAACCCCCCTAGCCATCCCACCCATTGCAAGCTGGCTTTGTTCATAGGGTGGCTCTGCTGGCCCCAAATTAAATTCCTTTCAGAAAAAACTAAAAAAAGGAAATTCAGGTCCAGGGATGCACCGAATGCCTTCAAATCTTTGAATTAAGGCTGAAGTATATGAAACAAGTAGTGCTTTGGGCCGATTCAAGCCACACATGCAGCAAGGACATTTAGTCCAAAGGACCAGACAAAATCTAGCCTGGAATAAAATGCTCAGTTTGAATATAGTGTAGATACAGGAGCCTTTGCACCTGCTGCTTTGATCTACTTATCCTCTCCCACTGTGCCACACAGCAGGTAAAGCCCCTGTCTGTCCAGCATGGCGAGCTGACAGGCCAAGTGCCTCTTGCCATGTGTGCAGGATAGAAATCCAACATATTTTTCCTGGACAGCCAAGTATTGCACTAACAAACCGTCTTATGCTCTAAATTTGAGGATGAAGGTACTACCTTCACACTCCAGATCGCAAATTCACAACGCAGATCAGTGTTCTGGTCCAGCTTGTATGAGTTTTGCTCTGACAGGACTTGCATATCTGTTAAACAGCCTCACAGAAAGTACACCAGAGGTGGCTGCCCACTACAAACCTGAGCCATCTACACCATTCCACAAGGCCAAGCAACACCTGAAACATCATTTGATGTGACCCATGAATGGGATCACGCACTCTTTCCAGTGGCACTCAGATGGCTGAGTCCAAACTGCCCTGAGACACTCAGATCTGGCAAAGCAGTGCCATCCAAACCAGGTTGGCCAGTTTGAAGCAGGCTCACCCCACTCCTGGCAGCAGAGGTTTACCTCAGCAGCTGCCTAGCACTTCAAGGAAATAAGTGTCACCTCACCAGCTGGCGCACACACCCCGCAGTCGCAGTCATTGGTCAGGCTTTGCAACCTCACTGGAAAGAGACACGAGAGTAAGACAGGCCACGTTAAAACCCTAAGCCCATTAATCACACCCTCATGACTTCAGATAATGCAACGTGCAATGAGCACCATATGCTTATGTAGGTCTTGCCCTTGGCCATAATCTAGATTATGGAATAAACTAGGAGCAGGGGCTGTGGTGAAAAAATGAAACAAAACAAGGCAGGAGGGATAGGCAAGAGTCATGTGAATTCACTCCCTTGATGTAAGGCAGTTATGCAAAGAGTTCATACCTGAGCTCAAATGGCTCAATTAACATTCCTGAAATGAAACTCATCAATTCTTCACATAAAATGAGACCAAAAGTGATGGCATGTACCCACTCTTTGACACCCTCAGTGCTTGAAGTGGAGCTCAAATGGATCATTGCTGCTTTGCAAAGTTCTCTGTGAAGAACTGCCAAAAGAACAAAGTTATGTGAAATATTACTTGATAATTCCTACGATGGAAGCAATCACAGAAATGGCAGTGGAAGATGCAGCTGAAATAGTTTCCTCTGACCTGCTGCAAGGCACTGAGAAAGCTCTTCAGCCTCACTGGAGAATTGCAGGGATCTCTGCATTACAGTGATTTCATGACTCTATTTGCAGACAGTGTTGTGTGATATTTGAAGATCTGCATTAATAGAAATCCTTTAAATAAAAAACACAAGTGAAAATTGGACATACTCAAATTGCATGATCTCCATGCTATGCTAAATATTAATGCTGTTTGGTATAACCGTAGATTACTTCACATGGAAAAAAACCCATTACTTTTGAGGGGGAAATGATCCATGTGGAGATTTACAAAGATTTTAAATCAAACACATCAGAAAATGAGTATTCCTATTTAGACCAATTGCTTAAAGTCAAGTTTTTTCTAAAAGACTGCTGTATTTCCAACACATACACATCTTATATAGCAGGTTTACACTGAGGAGATGACAAGTCCCAGAGGGAAGCTGTCCCTGAAATCCTTTCACACTTAGCATGTTACACAGAATCACAGAATCTATTAGGTTGGAAAAGACCTATGAGATTATAGAGTCCAACCTAACAGCACCTTGTCAACTAGACCATCGCACTAAGTGCCATGTCCAGTTTTTCCTTAAGCACCTCCAGGGGTGGTGACGCCATCACCTCCTTGGGCAGCCCATTACAATATCTAACCACCATTTTTGTGAAGAAATGCCTCCTGATGTCCAAACTAAACCTCCCCTGGCACCGCTTGAGGCCACTTCCTCTCATCCTGTGCACTGGTTGCCTGGGAGAAGAGAGCAACCCCACCCAGCCATAACCTCCTTTCAAGTGGTTGTAGAGAGCAATAACGTCAACCCTGAGCCTCCTTTTCTCCAGGCTAAACAACCCCAGCTCCCTCAGGTGCTCCTCATAGGACTGATCCTCCAGATCCTTCACCAGCTTCACTGCCCTTCTCTGGACATGCTCCAGCACCTCAATGTCCTTCTTATAGTGAGAGGCCCACAACCAGACACAAGACTCAAGGTGTGGCCTCACCAGTGCCAAGTACAGAGGAAGAATGTTCTATCAACAGCCTTAGTCTCCAGATACAAACCACCTGACTTTTCATGCTGTCTCCCAGCGTGGTTTTTTTTTTTTTTTTCTGGCTGCAGATAGTGAAAGAGTGTTTCTAAGTGATAAAACTGTGTTAATTCCTGCAACTCCACCTGGCAGAAACAGTAGGACACTTCAAACAATGCAGTCTGCATGTAAGACATTTACCTTACAGGTGACTTTATTGCACACAATAGAACATGTCCTTCTATCTTCATGAAAGACTTGCTATCAACTCAAAATTCAATTAGCTGAATAAGACAGAAGGAGAAAAAGAAGAGAAAAAAGGACAGAATGAGGTTGGCAAGAACACGGGTAGGACAGGAACTGCCTAGAACCTCTTCTGTATCTGAAGTCCCCTTCAGCCCACCTGAAAGGGCTTGTTTATACTGAGGTAGAAAGCCTAGACTGATGCTAGGAGTGGGAAAGTGTCTTTTTTCTGACCTAAAGAACCAAATTTAGTTATCTGTGATACCTAAGTGCTGTAACGGAAAGATGGGGAGTAGAGCGAGTTTCCTCAAGAGAATGATTCAACCCAGCAGGTGCGAGCTGTGTTGTGAACTCTCCTTGCCTGCAGAGAGCAGCTTGGACACACACAGCCATTACACTAACACCGGGAGGAGCTGATGGTGGGAGGCAGCCTCAGGTAAGACTGCTTCACCCTAAAAGAAGCCTGGAGTGCAGCACACACTGTAAGGAAAACTGCAGAGGCAACTATTTTGCCTGAGCTTTTCAGTTTGAGTAATTTTAGATGAGTGACAATAGGAGGTAGTAAAAAACCACATAAATATACAACCTTAAGCCTTTTGAACTCCTTTGATCCCAACAAACTCTGCTGTCAAGCACTTGCAGTGCTGTAAACCTTGCCAGGATGGTGGGGAGAGACACCAAAAACACACCACCAAGAACACCATGCCTCAGTGAGAACTAATCAGTGCTATCTGCTCTGCTGAAAAGGAAGCTACAGGGCAGGGGAAAGGAGAGCTCAGCCTCCAGAGCCGGGGCTCTGCCTGGGGACAAACACTAGCTGGCATTCCCGTTCCATGCACCCCTCAGCTGCCACCGTGCTGTGTGGGTGGGCATCCCGCCTGCCCAGCCGGCACGGGAAAGCCATGTTCTCCTGTGCCTGGGGTAAGCAGACTCAAAAGTCAAATACCCTTCTTGCACAGGGACTACAGGCACAAAAGCACAAACCATGACTTTTATTAGCAATCCCTGTGCTGGAGCAAATGCTTTCTCTAAACATGTCGATATGCACCATTGGAAGCGGACAATGCTTCTACCCTCCACAACCATTCTTGTTGATAAAACACAAAGGCATTGGCTTTAGTGACCTTCCTCTTTTAACTCCCCCTCAAGCCAACAGTAGGCAACCACTAAAAATAAAGGTAAAAGCTGCTCCATGAAGGTTCTAAACATGACAGTAGTGCTGCATGCCTCGAAGGAATCATTTGTCCCTAACATTTCAGGCATTCAGACAGAGATGGACAGAGAGACACTTGGCTTAATGCTCCTTCTCTCCCCTCCACTCCCCTCCTTCTTGGAAATGGTATTCTGTTTGAACAGTTTGCTCTGAGTACCCGTAACCATCCTTGGCTTTAAATGCCTCTTTCCTCCAGGAATCATTTCAATGTAGGCCACTCTATTTATGTTGCTCTTCTGCAATCGGGGGATGAAAGAATATCTCTTGCAAGACATGCCTGCCTGGTTCACAACCTATCTCCAGGCGGTGCCAACAATAGGACTGCTTACAGCTAATCCATTTACTTGGCTTACCTGTTATATTCCCATCCCCTTAATAAGCACTACACAGCAGCTTCACTAAACTTGGAAACTGCTACGTGACCCATAGTAAACTCCTCTGTGCCACGTACTTGGAAAGCTGTGGATTTGGATTGACATAGAAAAAAACCAAAATTGTCATGCGGCTTTCAGTGGCCTGCCATTGAGAGAAGATGTCTGTGCCCTTCCCTGTGTGGAGACAGTTCTGTAACCATCTGTGGATACAAGCACCTCCCTCTCCATAGCTAACATTAAAGGAACAGAAGCCACATACAACACAAATCACAGCTCCCTTTTCAATGTCTGAAAAAAAAAAAAATCATGTTATACTACCATTTTTTACACCCTCATGAAGGCAGAAAAGGTTCCAAAAATGCTGCTGACTTCTGTGGTAAAAGGCCTTTTAGCCTCCTGCAAGTGGCTCTGCAATGCTGGCACTCACCATTTCCCTTCTTCCCTTCAAGAAGTAGCAGCTTCAGTGCTGCTTCACCCTGCAAATTGCTGCGCAAGGTAACAGGCAAACAAAAAGCAGCAGCAAACAGAGACTGGAGCTCCAGTGGCTTCAGAAGAGCTGCAGCTCCTGTATCTACAAAAGCCCAAATTCTTCATCACATGCAAAACAAAACAGGGGAATGGATCAAGAATACAGGATGGAAGACCCACATTATTTCTGCTTAAAACAAAACACTTAACCTATTTGGGTAGGTAAAGAATGCTATCTTTCCCTACAAAGAGGTCTAGAGAGGGAAGTGGGGATTTTGGAACTCTGGCATCAGAAATATATTCAATTACAACTCTAAACAAACAAAAATCCACAAACTAAATTCAATTAAAAGAAGAAAAAAAATCGAAACCCCCACAAACCCTGATATTGACTAAAAAATTTATTAGTAGAAGAAAACTTCTAATAGAAGTGAACTCTAATGGAGACTCCAGTTAGATGCTATGGAGCAAGTGAAGAGACTCAAATACTATGAAGTGTGTTTGCAAGCACTTTTCAGGATATACTGAAGTAGCAATACTTACATAATTTTTTTTAAGAAAAGTAAAGGACTACAAGAGTAAAGCCATAAAAGATACAACTTTCAGGAGGAGTCAAAGGATTCAGGTTATCTAAGAGAACTCCTGGTCATTTGTACCCTCCCTGTGCAAAGGTCTCTGATATCAGACATCAGCTGATGTTAGCACACAAAAATGGAATACAAAAAACCCCAAACACTGGTTTGACAAATTGAGAGAGGAGAAGTATCAAACTTCTTATAAAAAAAAACGAAAGAAGGTAATTAACAGGGGAAAAGAATTCCAAAAGCTATATCATCTTAACTGTTTAAATCAGAACTGGATGCCTTAAAAGTAACCTCAAGCTCAGCCAGAATTCACATCCTTTATTATTAGAATTATTAGATGAAATTCAATGTCCTGTATGTCACACAGATATCACGCCATGAGCATAAGGGGTCCCTCCAGCTTTAAAATCTATTAATTCTATTCTATATGTTCTAGGAACTCAATTACATTTTGTAACCATCAAAACCTACACAAATATTATCACATTGCTGCAAAAGACAAGCTAAAGAAAAAACAGTTCATAAATCACCCAGCATTGCAAAATGAGGCTTCTTATCATGACAAAAGTGCATTAATAAATTAAAAATTTTTTAAAAGTTTATAAAACTCATCTAGACCTAAGGCAATTCCTCCTCACATTACCCTACTCTTAAAACACCATTTTTTTTAGTAAAATTTCATGGCTAACAAATAGTATCAATAATCATAACAAAATGTGTTCACCTATTTTCTGCTGCTCGACTGGAAAAAAATGAAGAATAAAAGGAGGAAAGTTCTCTTTTCAAATCCAACACCTGGACCCTAGTTGATAAGAAGTGCTCTCTTTACAGATGCTTTATTCCAGAATGGAGGAAAAAAAATCTTAGAGAATAAAATACTTTGAGTTGGAAGAGCAATTTCCATTACTATCACTAGAAGACATTAGATGCATCCTCCCTTGTGGCTGGCCTGGATGACAGACTCACAGTGCTGGGTGCTACACGAACGCAGAGTACCAAGAAACGTTTGCTCTTTCAAACAGCTTGTTTAGAGCAAACTCTCTTTTTCCCACATCTCAAGGAAATGCAGAAGCTAGGTGAGAGAACAGCACTTTTTGGAAACTGTAGCTGTACTTTGTGTCACTCCAACATCTCTCCCTTCCCTGTTGTTCCATCACCTCCCATCCCCTCTTGCTAAGGTTGAACAGTACATGCTTACTTAGACCTGTGAGTAGATTAATCACAGCTCCTGATACATAAAATGAAGTAGATGGGCCTCTATCATATTTCTACATTAATGCCACTTTACTTAATCCAGTCTCTTTATTTCAGTCAAACATTAGGCATAGTTCTCAAATTTACATTTTATTATTAATATAAAGAATTTTATGGTGATTTTTTTCCCCTCTCTAACAAAACAACAAAAAAAAAGAGGTCTAGTCCATTTTTTTTGAGAACAGGCTTTTTCTTAGTAATAAAAAGGATCATATGACAACAGTTTTTCGGTGTATCGTGCAAGCTCTGCTGGAGTCAATCCAATTTCTATACAAGTGCTGCCATTTGGACAACAAAGCCGCCTTATTGAAACGGGCAGGCTTCATCTTAATTCTGGCACTACTGAATGGAGAATACACACTAGCTGGGGAACAATGAACCAAGAAAAGAGTTACAAATCTCTCGTGACAACTGCACGCCAAGGAAGAGAAGACGCATTATGATAGCGTTGTTTGCTCTGCTTCTTCCCAAGACCACTTTCAAACAAAGATGGGTTTTTTTGTGCTCAGAGTGAAGGCTCTTTCCAGATTTTACACATGTATCTTCCGACCCCCATCACACATCCAGTAAGACCCTCCACTACTGCTCCACTCCTTGGACAATGGTGAGGAAAAAGAGGCTCCCACCTTCCCACTCCTTTTCCTCTCCTGCCAGCTTTATCTGTCATACCTGCTATGTAGAGCCTCCCGTGCAATTTTCAAATTTAAAGCACATACATCTGGACTGTTGTATTGTTCTGGGGAAAAAAAATATTTGCCCTTCATTAGATTTACTTAACTTACTTCTCAGTGAAATTTAACTTCTGAGTTCCTGAGACTTTCTGAAGTTAGGCTTAGTTCCAGAGTGCCTGCCTTGACCTCAGCTCCTGGAATGAGTTTGGCTCACACTGGTCCCCAACTCATGCGGTGGCACAAGCAGAAACTTCCCCCAACATGATGCATTTTGATGAACCATTACATACAGCTGTACAAATAAATGCTAAAGTGTATATGTGATATGATATATTGTTCAATCATGTGCTTTAATACCATTACAGAATAGTGTGGATAATATCCCTTACAGAGCAGGTTAGGAAATGCTGTCACCTACCTAGTGTTTTCTCCCAACATGCATGTTTAAGTGGGAGTGTAAGAAACCAATGTAACCCCATAAAGGGGAAAAAAATAAAATTAAATCTCAAGGTAGCGGAAGATCACCTGCACACCACTTAGTCATGCCAGCGAGACTCAGGTGACAGCGTGTGACACTACTGGGGGAACACACACACCATGCCTGGGCAGAAAGGCAGGGTGACTCCAAGCCTGGCTCTCATTTGCAGTGAAGTTTTCCACTTTGCTTTAGGTTGCACCGAAGAGACTGAGATTGCATCCACAGGAGCAGATCAAACCTCTTCCTGCAATTCAAGGCAATTTCACCAGTGTTTGCAGGAATTCCAGAAAACACGGCAACGGGTATTTATCCCCACCACAGATGACTACAGCTCTTCAGGCTGTTAGCTTTTTGGTAGGGTAAACACAAGGACATATATACACCCATATAAACATGCACACACATAGGGAGATAGTACAGAACCTTGTGAAACCTGTGAAACAGGCCAGCTCAGTCCATGAGCTCCAATGTAATGACGTTCTTAAAACCTTTCAGGTATTTACTCTGGCAAATACAACCTGATAATACAGGTATTTGTAATATAAATCAAATGCAGGTACATGCATGTTTTTTTTTAATTAAAGCAATTATAATCTTTTAAATATTTGAATATAAAGCTTTGCTTGGTAATTCTGGCAAGAAGGATCCAGGAAAATACTAGCTTCAAAGACTCCTGGATAGAAACACCAACTCATCACAAAACGCTAGACATGCACAAAGAGATCTTTCAAGGACAACAGCACAGCTTTCACTTCATTTCCCACCTGTAAAAGCCAACAGCAGTTGAGAGACTAACTCTTCTGGTATACCTGAAAATCTCCTCATTACTTTTCAAATTGAAAACTGGAAAGCATGAATGACTTTAAATTAAAAGGCATTTAAACTAAAGCTTTTTCTGTCACACCTGGTTTCAGAAACTTGATGATTCTAATGCTGATTTGTACAAAATGTCCCTTGGAAAGGGAATGGAGGGTCAAAAGCAGGATGAGTACCCTTCACATGCCCACACATAATATGAGACGAGAAGGAGAAAGATCTGGCACTTTCTTTTCCTTATTAATAAATAGCTTTGGATTCTCACTCAGCAAAAAAGGAATTAATTTTATCTCCAGTGGATTGCAGCATCTTGGCAGGAAACACAGAACACGAGTTTAATCTTTCTAGACCAAGTCCTCAAGCTTGGTTGATGTGAACAAAAATATGCAATGGGAGTTTTTCCCTCTGCAAATAATTTTATGGGAGGGAGATGAAGCAAGTCACAGACCTAAAGAGCACAATTGCTCAGCTTAGCCATTTTGCTGTCCTGAAAGGAAAGCACAGGTTTTGTTTTCTTTGACTAATGGGACTCTTTTGAGACTAGGACCCTGGGTCCACAGCCTACAACAACAACTGCGCTCTTACCTCTTAACATGAATTACTGAAAGATGGGGAAAAATAAAAGCCCTGGAAGCCAGAAAATTTTGAGAACATCAGAAAAAGGTAAAACAGGAAGAAGTCCAGTCACTCAAAGTACCTGGAAAAGACCGTGGAGCTAGAAGGAAGGTGTCAGAGCATGTGATGCAGTTTGGGGCTGTCCTCCCCAGCTGGATGCAATGGGTGCAGAGAGACAATGCAGATCTGGGCCGTGCCTAACAGGTCCTCCTACCAAAAATGAATTACAAAATACAACGTGAAAGGTACTGTAAGGACGTAACTACTAATCTGCTAATAAAGGCAAAGGTTGACTGTATTCAAAAAGCTGCTACACCAGCTACATGGAGATCTCAACTCTCCAATGAACACCTGACTTGAAGACCACAGCTAAAGCTGGCTTGTATAAATCAGTCAAGAGTTCACCTTTCTGTCCATCAGAGCTGGGACTCACAGTGCTTACAAACCTGTAAATATGGCTACAACACACTGCATGGGGCATGCACATCAGAAAGAGAGCTGAGGTCGCCAGCAGCTGTCAGGGATCCTGAAAGCCTCACAGCACCCTGACTTTGATTCCCAGAAAGTGCATCCATATCAAGATGATTTGAGTCCAAAGGCCTGGACTGCTCTGGGAAAAAAACTCCAAGTTGTCATCTCTACTGTGTCAATCTTGCTAGAAAAAAAAAAGGCCATTGTCCAATCCATCACAAATTCAAACTGAGAAACGTTGCTGATGAGAAAAGATAACCAAGTTACACGTGAAGGATACAATGTGCTTTTGTTATGAAAAATCTACTAACTTGCTCCCTAAAACTTTTGATCAAAGCTCTCAGCGAGGCAAGTGAGTGGTGAACAAAAGAATCTCCTTCATCGCTGTTTAACACACTTAAATTCATAGGTAATAATGCTGACAAAATACACCAGATCTTACACTCAGTTCTATTTCCCTGCTCGCAATTTCTAAAAAAAAAAAAAAAAACCCCAAGAAAATAAAGAGCACCTTGCAAATCTATCATAACAAGTCCCTGGAGCAGATGGTTCAGCATACAAGGTTACAGCTGCCACTCATCCTTCATGCAAAGGAAGATGGAAGGTGACTGCTCTGGTGTCTGCTCTTTTGTCCTTATTCAGGTGCCAGTGATTGAGAAATGTAAAGCAATTTAAAAAATTCAACAAAGTGAGTTTGTGTAATCTATCTGATTATCAGGTGTTTTAAGATTGCACTTGAGTAATTAGAATAACAATGCAATAGGAAAAACATACAGCTTTGATATAGGGGTGTTTGCAATCCTTTTTGTAAAGTATTGTGGAAAGCACAGATAAATTTCCAGCATTTTCTAGCACAGTAATACTGGAAATCTCCTTCATCTGAGTCAGGAATTCCAAAAAGGAAAAGACAAAAAAAAGAAGAAAAAAAAAGAAAACAGAAACCAACTGTAAATAACGAGACATTTAGAAGTGCCCAGCCTATTCAAGGGAACTTTCAAAGTTCACGAACAAGCTCTTAAATCGTCTGCATTTGTCTGTGTTTCCAGCATTATAAATTCAGCCCAACCAAGGGGAAATTAACACAGAGAGAAGTGCTGGGGAAGTAAGATGAGCTCCTTTATGTTTCCCAAGTGAGGAAAGGTCACTCTCTAAAACAATGTAAAATATGGTATTAATTTCAGTCGGCTTGTCATAACTCACCGAAGGTCTGAGCCACTTTTCAGCAGCCTGCCAAGGCAGACTGAAAACTATAATAATACAAGTCCAACTCCCAAATGACATTGTTTTTGAGCCCAGAGGCTTCCAACACAGAGTGGCAGGCGGCAGAGCCTTTTGACACCAAATGAGCCACATTTTGTGTTGCCTGAACACAAACAGTGGCCACGTGCAGACATGTCCGGCTCAGTTGCAAAACGGCCCATGCCCCAGTGATGTCCTTACATCTTGCCCCTTCCTGTCTCAAGAAGAGGATGTTTTTGGGAAGGTGTTTAACATCATGGACAGAACTTGCTTAAGCTGAAACCCACTCCCCATGCCCAGCCATACTGAGCCTGAAGGAGCAAATATCATGCTAAATCAAGAGTTTGGAAAATGATGCCTCAATGTGGTAAACAGAAAGAAAAAAAAAATCTCAGTATGTACTTTTATTGTCTGGGAAAGTTGTTCTCACTGTTCCTTAGGAACTTTTCACTGCTCTGTGAAAAAACAGAATTGTAGTCCAAAACTAATGTCGCATGACATTAACTCAACTTTCATTCCCTCCCTTCTGAGTCAGAAGACACAGAAGAACATCCTGCATTAAACCAAGAATATACGGAATATTAGCTACATATAAGACTTCCCTGGCATAATCCTGTAGCTGTATTTGGATAAAATAAAAAAGACAAGTATGAAATTACAAATTAATTTTCCCCTTTTCCTGCTTAGAATCCAAGAAACTGCTGTTGGGTAGTAAACTATGACCATCACATACATTGGGCTAATGAAACAACTCCCTACAAAAATAATCACTGGAGACAAAGGAAAGAGAGAGGTTACTGGAGGGTAAATAAACCTAACCACTGAGAAGTACTTAAAATAAGCAAAGGATTACAAAACTGTTCTCAAGACATTAAATCTGAATTCTGAAATTATTTCTGTGGAGCAGAAATTAGTTCACCTAGCATATTGGGCAGCAATATAATTATCAATACATCTTCATCCTGGTATGGAGGAGCAGCTGAAAAGTATCCTGACAAAAACAATGATCCCATGATAACTGCAACCCTCTAATATTTGCTACAGGAAAACAATGCAGAAAATGCCAAGTCTTGTTTGCTTGTTCTAAATACACCCAGCTGTCTTTAACACAATGAAATTTTTAAGACCTTGCAAAGGAAACATTCAGGTTTTCGAGTAACCTGCCTGCACGCTGCAATGAACAGAGCCCTTGGGTCACATGGCTTTGATTGTCCCTGGTACCTCTCACCTGAGGAAGGAAAGCTGTAAATCACACCCCAGGAGACCATGTCAACATCCTCCATCTTCAAACGGCCTGGCAGGATCACCCCACACCTGGCAACGCTTTCAGGAGCACATAGGCAGTTGCCTCACAACTTTTATGATTAAAATTCTGCTGGCCCAACATGCAAGGAAGTCAGAAAAGGTCCTGAAACATGCAGCCTCTGAGCAAAACCACTTGCACAATGGGGAAGAGGCTGGGACAGAGAAGATGATCTTTGGATTTTGCTCATCTTGCAAAATACTGAATAATCCTAATTTCTTCACGATTAGAGATAATAACAAAGGATCTGAGTTGACTCTATGTGGAAACACAGCACGAATTTGAAATGAACTCTTGGGCTGAAAAGAATAAACACAACTCCCTCAGTAAAGTACTCACTGGAGGTGGCAAAGATGGGAAGGCTGGACAACTGTGTCCCAGCACTGTAAAGAACCATTTATTCCTAAAGAAAGAAACTTGCTTTCCCCAGGTGGCTGGGTAAGAGGCAGAAGGTTCCTAAAGACGGGTTGCCTCTGATCTTTTTAATACACTAGATTAAAACAATTTCATTTCTTCTTGCCAGAGGTCTTGGAAACATCTGTATCTTGGCTGGCTTTAAGATACTTAAAAAACAATTCAGTCCCATCTCTTGCTATTTATTTCTTTAAATGGCAGCATGAGGTATGAAAGACAAGTTCTTGCAGCCAAAAGGTATTTAAACACAGACATGCTATCAGATTGAAATATCACATGCATTTACAATCTTCCCTTTATGGCTCTCTAGTTCCTGGCTCGGACATCTCCTCACAGGATAATGGGAGTTCTGAGGAAGATGGGAAGGACCCACCACTGGATCCCCCAAACGGCTGCAGAAGTCCTGGTGGACACGGCACTCACATCCTAAGAATCCACCCTATCTCCAGCATAGCAGCACTGATGTGTTTCACACGCTGGGGCCAGGCTGTCCTGGCAGCTCAGGGTGGGGCACCTTTGCCTGCAAAAAGGAAAGAGATAGCAGACACCAATTATAGCTTTGCCATTATAAATATACTAGCACTGATTTGGCCAATTTTAATATTAATGCATGTTTTAAACAGGGAAGGACTCAAGTTCACCATGGTGAGCAGTAAGAGTAGGGAGAAGTACTTTCTTGGCTTTGAAGAAGCAAGCTGGCCTCACAAGGAACTGCTTGGGGAGCATGCCAGACCAAGAAGCCTGTGTCCTCGCACCCTAAAGGCTGGTCATCATCTGCTCCTTACAATTCAACCCCCCCCTGCAGCAAGGGACAGCCAGACCCTCAGCCTTAGCAAGTGCCCCCTTAACCTTGCTGAACCTATGACTGCCAAAATACCCCTATGAGAGGGTAGCCAGGTGGCAGCCAGCAAGGAAAGGAAGTGCCTATGGAACTGGAGCACTACATACAGGAGTGAGCTGGCCCTCTCTGTGCCCCTATTTGTGTTTGCAACAGCATGCTGGGGAATACAGATCCTTTTCTTTCGGCTGCCCGTAGCAGAAGTGGGGAGACCCCAGCAGAGGGCATGGAAAGTTGGCAGTATCCCGACTAAAGCTGCTCCGCCTGGCCTGGCAGCATCTCCCCCACAGCCACTGGCAGCAGGGCCACCCCCGAGGTACCACAGCTGCTCCAAGCCAGCAGAGCAGTCTGCTATCTGGCACAGCACTGCCTCGGCAGCGGGGCCTGCGAGAGGCATGTATTAAAAACAGGGTGGTGACTGTAAATCCTTGGATCTATCCGGCTCTTCGGAGCCCTTTCAGAGCCATTAGGCAGGGAAAGGCTGCTGCCCCGAGGGACCTGGAACCACACATGGGCTGATAACCATACAAGTGCACACACACAGAAATCGGTGCAGAGCTAGAAAAGCCAGGGGTGAAAGGGAACCATGCTTAAGATTAAAAACAACAACAGAAATGAAAAAAACTTTCCTTCCTCCACACAAAATCATTAGAGGACTTTTAATTCCTTCAGACATGGCATTTTCACATAGGTTCACTAGGTAAACAAGCTGCTTTTAATGAATTTTTTTAGCCCTCACAAGACATTCATTAAATGCATGGCAACTGCAGGACACAGAGGTGACAGTCTTACCTAGAACCTTTTTCATCTAGGAAGCTACTTCACCTGCTGCTAAAAAACAATTTGTACCTTGGATCAAGACCACCACTAAAACCACTTCCTTCTTTTGGGAGGAAAAGATCATGAGCTCCAGATTCTGCCATTTTCAGAAAAGAAGTTAGAAAATACAGAATACTAAAACTCGCTAGTTAACAACCATAAGGGTTCATACTCATCACCAAGATAATAACAGCTGCTTTTTCTAACCAAACCGATCCAAATTCACCCCGTGTGGCACCAGCCCAGGCCCTCTGCCTCCTGACAGGCAGAAAAACTTTAGCCTTCATATGCAGCATCAGCCTGTCCTGAAAATCACGGAAAGCACAGAGGCGCTCAAAAGTTCTTAAAAATGTTGTGAACAGCTGTTTTAATTCCCCCTCGCATTACACTTACGGGAAAGAGGGGAAAACCACCACCCTGTGTGGTGCAGCCTTGCCAAGCCACACCAACCTGAGGCACACAGCAATGCCTAAGGTGAGCTGGAAAGGTACCAGATAAAACAAAGGCAAGCATGGGACGGCGCGGGGCTGAGCCCAGGTTGCTGTGCTGACCTGGCACACACTTATCTGCACACCTTGGCAACTGACTGGGGCTCAGATCATCTGGGCATTGCAGGGTGCAGACAGCAAAAACCTTCAGGCAAGCAGTCTGTGCAGCCTAACACCAAATTTCTTCAGATACACAAATAAAAAAAGTCACATTCACCAAACAAATAAAAGCCACACCTGCAGCAGGCTTGGTTTCAGGTGGCAGATCATCTGTCTTCAGCCTTTCGGAAGACCTCAAACACCAGGGGAAATGCTTGGGTTGGGTTTGATTTTGTCAGAAACCGCCTACAAAGTGTAGCAATGGACCAGCAATGGGAAAGGACCTTTCGTTTCCCCAGCATCAGACCAAAATCCTACCCAGGTCAGCTTCTAAAAGAAAGGTGTTAAAAAGCCTCCATGAAACAAGTTGACTGCTGTAATCCAGTTTCATGTGGACTGTGCTTAGATCCCAAGGTAGTAGAAGCTTTACCTATGAAGTGGACAGGAGCATACCCTTCACATAAAGCTCAGTACAACAAGTACTAATCAGGAGCAGCCATGCAGGAGAGGAGCCAAGGACAGAGAGGAGGCTGGAAATCCAGTTACCCACTCCATTCCTAGAAATGATTCAGCTAGATAGGACTTACAGCAAATGGGCAGAAGCACAACAAGTAGTTTGTCTTTGCTCCCAACAGTTTATGAATAAGTATTTCAGCTCCTGAACCCTTGATCTTTCTTCCCATAAAATGCTATTGCAAAAGCCAGCTCATATTTTCCACACATGTGGAAAAGTATTTGCTACCCATTCAATTTCTTAACCAAACACACACACTTATACATCAGCAGCTTTCTTCCTCTCCCTTTCTGCATTTTTTTCTTCAAAAAATGCTTATGTTTCTTCTTTTTGGGTCTTTCTTTTCAATATTACAATATTCTTTTTGGACTGTGCCATCACTAACTTTTGGGGGGCAGCAGAAATCTTCAGGACAATGCAGTAAACATTAATACCAGGATTTCTGCTTTCTGTTTACAACCTCATCAGAGCATGGTGTTTTCCTGTGAGATTTTCACTCTTTCAAAGCAGCTGACAAGTGAATGAAAAAATTAGTAAATGCCTTGACTGCACTGTAGTAAAATAAATTTAGGAAAAAAAGTCTACAATCCCCTGAAGTACAGAATATAGGAGGGGCAAAGGGGGTGTTTTGGAAATTGTACATGTGCAGTCACGATGTGTTACTTCCAAAAACATACTTCCAACTGTTATGTATAAATATTGGCTTGAAAATGAAGCCCTAGACAACGTGCTGGCACTTGGTTGGAGCTGTCTGCTGGTGGGGCACTCTCGGGTGACACCATGTACACACTGTGCTGTCACAGAGCGTGCTGGTCCCTCCCGTCCTGGTGTGTCACTGGCATTGCATCACTGCCAGTGAAATAACGCAGCTGCCTCACTGCTTTTTTTTCTTTTTTTATTAAGTGACAGCAAATTTCAGCACAATAAATCTCTGAGCCTGTGCCCAGCTCTACTGCTCACACAGTCCTGCTTCTCTGCTTTGTAGGATCTTTCTTTCTCCCTCAGCATGGCCTCATTTGAGGAAAATAATTCTCACCACCTGAAAGATGTCATGATTAAGCTTAAAGTTTGGTAGCCATGTCATTGCCTGTCGTTGTCCCTTAGGCTTCTGGGATCACTGCTTTCACTGGCCATTATCGTTGCCCTCCCAGAAGCAAGTGAGTTAGTCTCTCCAATAAGCCCCACAAGCCTGAGCACTGCTAAAAGGCCCCAGAAGTCACTGACAGATCTCAGCAGTAAAATACACAAAACTTTTCTGGATTAAACACGGCAGCAGCAATAGGTGTGGTAAGTACTGTCTTACCAGGCTGCTAGCCTTCTCTGCTGTTCAGCAGGCCACAGCCAGGTTGCCCACATGACTTTCAAAGAGCACTTCAGTGCCATAATCAAGATGCAGAAAAGTTCATTTTTCCAGCTTTATCCACTACTTACCCACAGCTAACCTGCCGAAGCAACACACTTTATAGTGGCAGAGCTATCTGTGGCCACTTCTTGTCATTTTAGTAGGACACCATAGTCCATCAAAGCATCCTACCATATGGTTCAACCACAATTTTATAAAATCCACTGGAGTTATCAGCAAAAAAAAAAGAAAAAGAAAAAGAAAGAAAAAAAAAACCAAACAACAACAACAAAAAAAAATCCCCAACCAACCAACGAACACAAAAAACCAAGCAACCAACCAAAAAACCCCAAATAACCCAAAAACAAACAAACAAACAAAAAACAACAAAAAAACCCCCCAAAAACCCAACAAACCCAACCCAAACCAAACAAAAGCACCGCCATAAAATAAAAATTCCTTTTTTCTGTATTTTGACAGTGCAGGAAAAACCCACTTTGTGTGAACTTTCAAAAGGGTTCCCAAAACGATGGACACATAGAAAACACTGCTGATCCCTCCAGAGCACCCTCTTTTCATTTTGACAATTAAACCCATGAGCATAGGGTTCAGTATCGTCTGCAGCTGCAAACACTCTAGCTGAAACCTGCAAGCTATGTACTTGTTCAACCAGATTCATGTTATTATCTTTTCCCTTTCCTTTCATTGTGGCAAGAGTAACAATTTAATTAGACAGGGGAAGGGAAAAAAAAAAAAACTTATTATTTATAACGATAGCGCAATGCATTATTTTTAGCTAAAAGACTCTTAAGAAAGAAACAGTGCCCAGATGGATTTTCATGTACACCTTCCTGAATTTGTGATTCACAGCCAAATTTCAGGGACAAGTTAAATTTAAGTTTTGATCCTTCTGACCTTGGCACATTAGCAAGAGCTCTAGTTTTAGTGCCTGCAGCTTCACTTCTTCCAAGCTCTATAGATATAAAGCTCATCAGGTCCACTAGCTGCAAAACCAGCAGCACTTCAGAAAAGGCAGCCTTTGGAGAAACAAAGCTGTCATCCGACTGTGGCTCTCGGGGAAATTTGGGAGGCGGAGAGCACTTACCCAGGCACAATACCACACTGATAGGAGCGGGACGTATCCCATTACGGGAACTGCGCGTTCACAAACAAGTGCCAGAGTCACAGGCTGTTCTGTGCCACGCGGCAGAGATAACACCGGCAGGCTACACGCTGCAAATCCACCCTCCCCAGACACTACTTTTTTTTTTTTTAACCTAAACTATATTTGACTTCACTGTCAAGTATTTCAGTGCAGCTGCTATTCTCAGGTTCTCCTAAAATACACACAGTAGGTACTGTACTATTGCACATATAAACATGTACCTTCCTACCACAGCTATTTATGATTAAAATAACTTTTCTCCATTTCTGATTTCATTTCCTCTCTCTGGGCCCTGTTTTACATTGCATAAGAGGTGCTTTCAAGACCAGAACTAGCCTCTACCATGAAATAAAGAAGTAAAATGTTAGCCTAGTTAGAAGTTTAGAATTTAGTGTCCACTTTCCCTTGTGGGTGACCTATAAGCAGGACTTATCTCTGATGCCTCACAGTTTAGAGAAAAGAAAGGACTGGAAGTCAGCAATTAGCTATGGGGTGGTGGTAAAGAGGAGCTGCCTGTCATCTGCTGGTCCCTCAGATATCACCAGTGCCCATTCTGGTCTCCCCTGGGTTTGTTACATATCTTAATGGGGCTTGCACAGCACAAGTCTTCTCTAAAGATCTGCGCCAACTGCAACCATCACTGTCAAAAATCGTGCAGGTGCACAACAGCTGCACTTAGCAATGGTGGATCTTACTTTGTCTAAAAACAAACTTCTTGGGTTAAGAGCACCACACATGCTTTTCAGTTGCACTGAAAGAGGATAAAATGGTGGGATGCAATTTAACACACTCTTCCACCCTTCTGGGACATTTCCATGGTTCAGGGGTTCTCTGCTGATGTGGTACAAGAAAAAGAGCCAGTGGCTCCTCTGCATCTTGAAGATGGCCTCTGTGCACTGAAATCCACACCATCACCTTCTCAACTCACCCACACAGATTGGAAAAGGGTCCTCCTCAAGCAAACACACCCTGTTTTCATCCACCCTTGCAGCAGGCAAGAGTGGAGGTAAAGCATTAGCACCACAGTTACAGTGCAGAGGGGGCTGTACACAGGAGCAGACACCTCCCTGCTCACACTAGGTTTTTACTGAGCTCCAAGCAGAAGCTCTGCAAGTGGCTGGGATGTTCCGACAGACGTTCTCAGCACCTGGTTCTTACCCAAATCCTGCCTTAAAGGCACGTGTTCCACTCAAGAGGACCTTGCTCTCAGTGCGTGTGTTCTTCCATAACTGAATGTCTGGAAGCCCAAAGCTTCTTTTCCTCCCAAAGCTTTTGCATGATTCGTAACTTCAGCATGACATTAGCTCTGATGCTTCTGGAGGGCTAAGCAAAATCCCTCCTACTCCCTGAAACGTTACTCTGGACATAGCTGACCAGCCTCATTCCTTGTCCATGATCATCCTGCCTACTCAGCCGACTAATAAATAATTAACCTGCACTGAGGCAAAGGCTCCTTTCTGCCTCATGGAATGGGGCCTCAAGTTTTCAGTGTGAAACTCCTTTTTACTGAACCTAGCCCTAGAAATCCTTCTGTGGGCAGCTGTACTCTGTATAAACAGTAATACAAACAACAGAGATTAAAGGGGTTCATCTCTCGCTGTTAAAGACAAACAAATACAACTGTTACAAATCATTTTGAAGTGATAAGGGATTTGGGGTGAGCAAAGCTGAACCCTGACTCCGTGACCTTGTGGCATGCATCCAAGCACAGTCAGAGGAAGCTCCCAGTAGTCCTGAAGCTGAGCCCACGAGCCATCCCAGAAGAGCACAGGCACTGGCCTGCAAGGCTGCACTTTGGCAGCACTGCACTCCATTCTGCCTCCTCTTTGGAGTCGCCTCCCCTCACTTACCAGTGCTTAAAGTCAGCTGCACCAACTGAACCTTAATCCTGGGTTTTAGCACAACCAAGCAGTTAGATACCTTCATACACGCACACACTCTGAACCTGTCATTTCCTTATACAATTTGGTAGTGTCCCTCAACAGCTGCTGCTTTCAAAGATTCTTAGTCTTCCTTCTCCTTGCTTTTAAGTTCCTTTTTTTAGAATTTAGGCATTTACACTTCTACAATGGAAAAAGGACATTTGTGATCAGATGTTCTAGACACCCCTATACATCAGAAATCAGGGGACAGGGGTTTAAACTAAAATACCATTCTACTACTGGTCTGTGCTGCCCCTTCTTCCTGCTCCAAAGCCCACTGCTGGAGAAGTGAAGCTGCTGCTCTCCCTGGTCCAGCACTGTCAGATTCCCAAGGCAGAGCAGGGTACTCTTCTTGACACCTGCCCATTTAAAACAACTGCTGGATTTGCAGTCAGAGAAAATCCCCCTCCTCTGCCCTGACCTCAAGATCAGACTGACTAGGAAGGCTGTTGGAAGATTTTTTTTGTCTTGACTTCTGGCATGGGATCCTCTGGATATTTCATTTAACAGACATGCTGCACCTGCAATGCCTTCAGTTTTTCCTGGTCTCTGCATGCAGTACATTGCTGTCGTGGTCTCTGTCTTGTAACTATAGGACTTTGGTTTGTCATAAGGTGACAGAAAAATGCTTTGTCTGACATGCTGTGGGCCAGATTTCTGAGAGACTTTGGACAAAGATGCTCATTGGCATGGGTGACTAGACAGGCCCATCCATTTCAGGGCCTTTGTAGGCCAGAAAAGTGCACATATACTGCAAAAAAGGAAATTAGCGCCACGTCAGAACCCAAAGTTAAATGGTTTTTTTTTAATTTTTTCTACCTACTTTTCATACCCTTCTACTGAAAGAAGAGGTTTACAGCATGGAGAGTTGCATCAAACAAAACTCTGCTCAACAGCCTTATCTCAATCCCACAGCATGTTAATTCAAGGTTGTTACCTCTTCCACCTCCTCTCCTTGCACACTGGAAAACAAAATACACAAAGGGCACATGGAAAGGCCTCAGTGCAGTACAGACAGGACAGATTTTCTGATTCAACTTCAATCGCTTCACTTTTTTGTTTTCCACAGACACTAAGAAATATGTACAATTCTTGTATCTGCATAAGTTGCCCACTTCTAACTGATGCAGACTACAATAGATGACCTGCAGCATGGAAAACAAAAGTTACTTTAACTCCTCCACTCTCCAAAAGTGCAAAGGAAAACCTCAGCTGGCAGCCAGCATGCTGCAGTACTGACACCATTCCTAAAATCTACAAACCAGTCCCCAGCATGTGCTGCTGCAGACACTTATCTGCACGTTAAATGTGTACACTTGCATGTTTTTGAATGCACAGAAACCAGGCAATGTAAATAGAAAACAGTTTTAACACGACACAGAGACACAGGGTAATGCTCCCTCCACATTACGCAGCTAAAGCTTCAGCCGACAGCCCTGGCTACATGACAGAAATGCTCCATCAAGCCAGTGCTACAGCTCTGCAAAACTGTAAATGATTACAGAATAATGCCCTGCAATCAAAGAAGAAAATGTGTGCTGCAGATTAATCACTTTCCAAGACAGGAAAGGAAAGATAGGCTTGAGAGATAAATCTGGCTGGGGTGTTTATGCAAGTGTATCATGCTCCTTAGTACTGAATGTCCCAGAACTTACAGAGGAAGTAAACAATGTGCTGGGGGGGGTGGGGGGGTGTGCGAGGGGTGTGCGTGTGCCCGCGCTCACAACCCCAAATAAGACAGCTTGTGAAAAATGCTGAACTTTCAGTTATGAAACCCCGGCATCAGGAGTCACTTTACTGCCAGCTGTACTGCTCCTGCCTGGGAAAATCTAAAACAAGGAGCCCTTTGGATACAGCCGACTCTTCTCTCTGGCATTTCAAACTTCCCTATAAAACTCCACAAGGATGCCCACGCACTCCTGAGCCCTCTCCCTCATGTCGCCTCAGCAGCTGTAGCAGATGGGCAGTACATCTGAAGGCAGGGACTGCAAGCACTTCTGGTTGGGATTTACTTCTGGAAGCACACTCCGGCAACCTACATTTACAATGTCTCTCTAGCATAAAATCATGATGCTTTTGGCTGTTTAGGCAATGCCAGCTTTCATGCATTCCCTCTTTTCTCTGTAAACATATTTACATTTGTAACTCCTAACTGGCTTAACACTACACAAGCACTTCGAGGAAAACTCTGCCAGCACCTGAATTAAATGCAACACTTTTGGCAATCAATTACAAACACAGTAAACCAACAGCAATGGGTGCAGGAGAGGTTGGTGACATGGATTTAGATCAAGGGCTGCACAGGTTCATTGGGAAGGCTTTCTGCAAAAGCTCACCAGGAGCCTACACCACAGTAGACTGGGTCACCAAAGAGACATATTACAAAAAAGTTAGAAAATCTCCATGCTGAGAATTTTACTTGTCATTAATAGCTTTGGAAGAGGTAGGGCCACCATGTTGCAATTTCTCACCTGAGGATGATGGTCTTATACCAAATTTATTTCCACACAGGAGCTAATAAAAATTTCCTAAAAACTAGAGTGAGAGACAGGGCTGGATATAGTGCAACAGTGTTGCATATAGGGAAAAAACCAACTACTGAGGTTCCTTCTCCGTGCAAATATCTGGCTCTGTATTAAAACCAATTAACAATAATCTACTGATAACAAGACTGTGATGTAGCTGTGAGGTTCCCCTAAAGCAAAATCCTGCCAGTGCTAGTCATTGATTCAGCAATGTGCACCAGTCCAATGGCACAGGCATCTCCAATTCTTGGAAACATTACATCCACTCTAATTCTCCCCACAAGGTCACCACGACCATCAGAAAATCCCCATACATCGTGACCCGGAGAGCTGTGTCTAAACAGCTGTTATCAATAGCCTGGGAAACTGAAGCACTGCACCTGAAAGGCATCAGCCACCACAAGTAAATCCCTCAGCCAACCACGCTGCCAGAGTGAATCAGAGAGCAGTGGCAGAGAACAAACTACAGATTTCTCTTGCAGGGGAAAAAGCAGGGCATGCTAGATTTGCCTTTGCACTATTTGTTGCAATGTGTGTTTGCACGCACTTTATTGCAATGGAAAGAGGACAGGCCATCCTGTTACCTGATTAAAGTTTTGAACTTTTATGATGAATGAACAAGGGACTCATAGATGACATACTATATGCCCGAGCTCTTTAACAGGTCAATACAAGGTGATTCACATCAATAAATGATTTGGTCTAGCTACCCCCACAATTCAGTATGAGTTTCTCAATCTAATTCTGATAACAAAAACACTCATCACCTTCCCTAGATGTGAAGGCATTTTACCAGAACCATTAAAGACCAGGCATGAAGTTAGCAGCAGAGGCAGAAGGTACAAAAATCCATGAAGTGATATCAGAAAAGGTCAGCTATATCATTATATTTTCAAGTCTAAATCCACCAAGGCAGAGGGTCCTTACTGGAGGACACAGAATATGCTATGACTATGGACTGTACACTTTCATGCCTTCTATTTTTTCAGTGAGGAACTTGAATGTCTCTTTTCACAGATAAGAAAGGAAAAAGGAACAGCCCCTCACCATGGAAATAAGAGCAATTACTACCTATACCATTAAATACTCTAGGGACAACTCAGTAGCCCTATGAATTGTAGAAGCTCAGATGCTGTTTGGTGTCTAGGTCAGGACACAGAGAAATAAGACATCCAAGTCTCTCTGAGGCAGGACCCTCCATCTCTTACACAAATGAGCAATCTCTCAGCACCCAGTATCGGCAGAAGGAAAAGGATTATCCAAACAACTAAGGATTTGCACACTGACAGCACCAGGACTGCTTACCTAAGGGTGGATCAGCGAAAAATATAAACAGTGTTCTAAATTATGTATCTTGTATTGTCCAACACTTCCTACTACAAAACCCTGTTTGTTCCTCAGCACTAATAACCTTCCAAACCTGAACTGAAACTGGGATTAGAAACAGAATAAGTGGTCCGAGATAGACAAGCAAGACACAGGAAATACACAATCCTGGGGCAGGGGAGAAATGTGGAATTGGGAGCTGGACAAAAAAACCAGACAAGCTGGACAGGCAGAACAGATACAACAACCAGTAGGGACAGGCAGAGGTGTGGAAGATCACAGGAAAAGGAAGGAAGGATGCATGGAGCAGGAGTGGGAATTGCAGAAAAAGACTGGGATGAGAGAACATAGTAAGGAGCTTGGGGAGGGGAAAAGAAGATACAGTGCTGGGACAGCACTCGTCAGGGAAGCCTATGGATACTGAGGAAGCAAATGACACAGACAAGAACACCGGGAAGAGCATATTTCTTTACTCAGAGGCAAGTGCAAGAACTATGGCACAGGGCCCACACAGAGAGCACAGGGGATGAGCTGAAACTCTGAGTACCCCTTGAAGGACCCAGCCCAATGAGGAGAGTGGGGGTGGAGAGAGCCTGTGAGCTCCTTATTAATAACAGTGTCACAGCCAGCAAGAGAAGTGTTGGAGGCAACTTTATTTCTGACATTTTATACTTCCCAAACACTTGACTTTTATATTGAAACATTTTTTCAGTGTAGATTTTTGGGTAAATAAAGAATGATCTTATTTAGTACTTCTGCTTGGCCCTTCACTGAACAGTGACAACTATCGACAGAGGTACTTCAGTGATCAACAGTTTGTGGTCAAGCCATGCAAAATCTCCCTGGCAGCTCCTAAAAAATGGGGAAAACCCATCACTGGCATTGTTCAAACCTACCTACTGCATCACGGTACTTCTAGGGAGAAAGCTGCTGACACCCATAAGTCTGTAACCACATGGAAGAATTTGTGGTCTGATATCTGATAGAGTTTCCTGCAAAAAATAAGGAAAATATCACCTCTCAGGCCATGAAAAGCATTTTTTTTTTTAAACCAAACACAACCAACAGCCATCCAACAAAAATGTCAAACCAGAAAGCAGGCACTCAAAAGTGGATAAATTTAGTAAGATGTCATGATTCAACTACAATTGAAGGAAATCCATACTTAATTTCTGAAACAACTGCTATCATACAGTTCAAGCAGTGTTTTTCCTTCAGGCTGAGAAGACACCAAATACACACTATTTCTCAATTTACTACTTTCTTCTCTTTTCTTTCTGTCAATTAGAGAGCATTGTCATTCCACATGCTTAGTACAAACCTGAATAGAAATGACACGTGAGAAGCTATTGCCAGGGTTAAGTCCCGACACAGCTGTTGGAAAAACCCAAAATGAACATTTTATCCTGGCCAAATCACTGTTCTTTTCACTATTTATACTCTTGGATCCAGCAGCTGCAAGTGACGCTACAGGTCATGCTGTCCAAAATGGACAAGGAATCTGAAGATCCTCTCAAGTTTTGGAGGCTTGTTTCTACTTCTGTTCTCCTTCTCAGTGCTTCACAGCACTGCTGCACCAATGCCAATTTGCTGCAAGTTTAAATAGAATACCAAACTCTGGTCAGAACAGATTTTTCAGCTAAAATTTCCATTCTTTAAAAAAAAAAAAAAAAAGAGAGAGAGAGAGAAAAAAAAAAAAGAAGAGTGCCTTTTTGCTGCTTTTGTTTTTCAGCACCATAGGATCAACACTGGCTGCTCAGCTGATAATGCCCCTCTTTATTTGAAATTATTTTTCTCCTTTCCCCACCCACATTCATCTGGGACTTATTCAGTATTATTCTGCCTGACACTGGTCCAAAACAGCAAACGACTTCTGCAACAGCACAATAAGCAGAGAAGACCCTAACAGACCTGCTTCATTGCCTAAGAAGCCCCTTACATACTGAAAATAAGGCTGAAAAACTTGTAAGGAAGCTAGATACAGCTGTGCCTTTAACAGCACAACCTCTCTGGTATTTTACATTTGGCATCTGGCATTTTACAAGCAGGGAAACATTTCTGCTGTACTTTGGCCTTCTGTCATCAGAGAGAGGTGGAGATTTATGCCCTTTCTCCTTCTAAATTAGACTGCTTCAGTGTCCTATTTTATATTCCTCCTGACAGGTCCCTATTTTGTATAAAATAAAAGGTACTACTGTCGCTGTGTTGCATGGCAAAAGCCCTTTCCAGCTGAAAGACAAAAGTCCTGCCACTGAGTCAAGTGGCAAGATGTAACTTTGCAGTTAAAACTGTGAGGATAAAATAACTTTGCCCAGCAACCTATTAATTTCCAGCAAAATTTGAAAAAATTATAATTCACTGTCCAGACAAAGACTAAAACATTAAACATATTGACTGAGAAAGTCAAAATAGGTCATTCAATCAGCGTTATTCCCCCTTCGCTTCTCACACAATACAAAGCAGTTAAGTAGTTTCTCTTGCAATTAGCATCATCTTTGTCTCCTTGGTGTCTAAAATACACTGGAGATATGAAGCTGCTCTGACTGTACTGCAGCCCAGGCCTTGCTTCCCACCATCACTGACTCCTCAATAATACAGAAGTGAAATCCTGTCTTCAACGATTTCAACAATAATTTTCTTTTGCTATTCGAATTCCCTGGTCTATCATCTCAAAACCATAGGCCTTTTCCCTCTGATTAAAAAGGAGTACAGGTGTGCAGAGGAAGAACCCCAGCAACTCCAGTTGCTAATGCGCATCCCACTCCATCTTTCAAGCAAGACTTGGTTACCTGGCAGAGCCCTGAAGAAAGTGGGCTGGAAACAGCATTCATGAGAAACAGCAGGGTTTTAAGAGATCTTCCCTGGATGTGAGAAGTCTGACATATGCTTCAAATGCATTTTAATTTAGAAGAATGTTGGAGCTATTTTATTTATGTTTCTAATTAGGTAAACAGTATGCTTCTTCCACCTGCTTTGAGCTAACCCACTAGGCCCAGTAGACATCAGATGTCTATGAACATACATCAGGTGGATTTACACCCTACTGCTAGCTCACAGAATGCTTCCTCCTCCCAGTCCCGTATGCCACTACCTTATGGACAACACACTTCCCCTCTTTTTTGTATGGAAAATGGCCTCACTACTGATTTTCAAATACCTCTATAAGCACACAGCTCCCTTTCCCATAGCTTTATATAGAGCAGTTCCTCACAAAAGATTTCTCTCCTACCCCAAGCACGCAAACCTTTCAGCACATTTTGAACAGAAGTATTTTTTGCCGTGCATGAATCAGGATGCAAGAGCACTGGGGCAAGAAATAAATCTCAACATGCCATGGGAAGTGAAAATCACACTGTCAACATTATGATGAACATAATACTAGGTCGGAGCTTTTGGCTGCTGCACAAACTAGGCTGGAAACCTCTGGCCCAGTTCATGCAGAGCTCTGACGTGACTTCCATTTGCAAATCGAAGATTTTAGATGTAGCCCACTTATCTGGGACACATATATGGCTGAGGCTACAAATACGAAAAACATTTCAGAGTTTTTACAGCTCCTCAGTGGCAGCATCATTATCAGTGCCAAAGTTCTTCTCCTACAAAGGCATAGAAGGGTCAGCAGCCTCCCATTGCAGGTCTTGATGCATACTTAAAGAAGCACCATTCACTCTGAAACCTGACATCTCCAACAAATGGTTTTGAGTTCCCCCATACATACAGTGAAACTCTTAGGCACAATAGATCGTGTTGCACAAAAACAGGGACAGCAGCTCTACATGTCTCAGCTTACAAGCATCTCAGGACACGACTTGAACTGGCGTCACCTTCTTGTACGAATTCCTGGAAAAAATATTCTCTGAAAATTAGTCAAGATCCAGAGCAGTTGTGCAGAACAAACACTAAGTTACAGGCTTGCAGGAAACCACATCGCTGCTCTCTGCACAAAACCAGTCGGCAAAAAAGGTGATAATGTGGGAGCCTGTGAAACACTCACAGTAAGACATTCTTTCTTGAGCACTGTTGTCACTTGTCAGATGCCAAATTTTATGTACTAAAGCATATCTAGAACTTAGTATGTGAAACTGATAAATCCTCCATGAAGTATTAGCAAATATATTTACACAAGACTGAGGTTCACACAAAGTCAAACTTTTGATCAGGATTAAGTCTCATATTTAAAGGTATGTTTACTCTGCAAATTTCATGTAAGAAAGTGGGGTTAACCTTGGTCACAATGTGTCTTTGGAGAGCTGCAATAGGTGTTTGAAGAGATAGTGTGGAAAGAAAAAAACCCAGATACAGCAGGATTTAAAAGTACTGCTATGTGAGTACATATCAAGACAATTCAGTTCACATTATAGATAAAACAAGTATGGCCCTGGAATTCCACCCATGTCCTAAAATAATTTCTTTAGAATAATACATTTATTTTTCTGCATCCTATTTTGGAAAAAGCATAGAAACCAATGTGATACAGCATGAGAAAACACTAAGTTATACAGGCAAATTGTCTGCACCTCCAGAGGTGCTGGCTGTCTAGTCTAGGAGAGCAGCTTGTATTAGATATTACCAGGTAATTAATACATTTTTAAACAAAGCTTTGTTTGCTTAAGTATGACACTGTTACTAATGTTCCCTGGTCATACTCAGTCCTCACACGGAGCTCAGGCTCAGCTGCAATCAGGATTTTTGGCACTGCTGGCTTGAGTCTGTCTCACACTAGTGCAAATGCTGCTGCTGCCTTAACGTGGCCTTTCACAGGGATGAGACTCAGACCTGCTCTCTTTACTTGATCTACCCACGAAAGTAGCACTGTCACAAATCAGGCTGCATGCATGCAAACTCTTTTTCATTCCCACTCCAAACAGAGCAGTCACAGCAGCCAGGGCACAGAGTGAAGCCCCAGCAGACACATCCTGATGTTTTCGGGTGCTCCTCTATCTGTCCTCCCACAGCAGACCACCGTCTGTCCTCATCAGTCTTCTGACTTATCTGTTGTCTCCCACACCTCTAGGGTTGGGATAAGCAGATGTTACCTCCCTGTTCAAGTCCTGGCAAGAAGCCCAGACCTGCCCTTTTCTGCTCACGCGACTCAGGAGCCAGCAAACCTACGGAAAACTCTTTCCTAGGACGAGTCCCACCCACTGATCACAACCCCGGGAGCGCCATGGCCTGCGCTGCTCCCTAGAGAGAGACGAAGATCTCGGAAGGCCAGGGATGGGGACGCAGGCTGGCCGGAAGACACTGCAAGGCTGAGGGCTGGGTTACGAGGAGCCCCCAGGCAGACCCACAGCACAACAGAGTGTGAAGGCAGCCTGAGAGGTAGGTGTCAAAGGAGAAAAGTGGCTCCTTTGGCAGCACTCCTGCCTCCTGCCCTCGTTCCAGAGCTCTCAACTGGGTTTTGGCATGGAGACGTCAGCACAGACCCACCCTTCACCTCGGCAGGGGCAGTGGGTGAAGGGACGCAGCAGTGGCGTGATCCAGTGACTCACTCCACGGAAATGCACCTGACCGTGGGCAGCACTCAGGTGTAGCGCAGCCCCAGGCTGCACAGGCAGAGCCCCACACCCACAGCCTCCTGCCCCTCAAAACTGGAGGCACACACTGCAAAGGCCCTGAGAACAAAGCTGTCAGTGCCACACGCTGTTGTCCTTGCTTCAAGTGGACCTTCCTCCACCAGTTCCTCTGACAGTGGTCCATGGGCTGCCTCTACCCTTCTGTACCAGCATGCACCACCCTCACATCCCTCTTTACATGCAGCGAGTGGAAACTTCGCCATCAGGGGAAAACTAATAAAGAAAAACAAATGCCAAAATAAGCATGTTCATGTGAGAACCCAGCATTCCTTAATTCAGCTCTAAAATATGTAGAATGTTGTGATAGAGCAAGCAATCCATTCAATTTGTTAGCACAAGTCGGTTTTAAGAGCTAATTTTCACAAGGCATTTCTTTACTAGTAGTACAAATCCCCAGAAGGGCATTTCTCTGCCTGTGAAATTTTACAAAGGTATTTGAAAAAGTATTTAAATAGCCTTTATTTTTAATAGATACCAGCATATAGACAAAGAAAATTGCCCCAGTAAGCAAAGTCCAGGTACACATACAGACAGTGTTATTAACAAGACATCAGTGCTGTTAACTCCTGACCTGACTCACACTCCTTGCAAAGCAGCATTATGAGCAGATCAGTCCTTGAGCAAACGTGCAAGGTGGGTGGCCCAAAGAAAGGACTCTGGCTTTGCAGGGCAAGAGGGGCTCCTCCTGGACCTCACAGTCAGGCACAGAACCAGGAGAAACCACTCTGTCAAAAAGCAATGCCCTTCTCTAGCCCTACTGGAAGGCATCTCCCTTGCTATTTCACACCAGGGATGAGGCAGAGCACTGATGCAAACACTCGCTTGTTCCCAGCTCCTCACACTGTCCTGGCATTGCTTTTCATCAGTCCTGTAGCTTAATCGTCTCCCGGCTGTATCCCCAGCCAGAACGGCACAACATGCCCTGCACAGCTATGAGCCAGCCCTCCACCTCCCATGGAAGTGCACCTGCAACCCTCCAGCTGGTGTTACAAGTGGGAAGGATGCAGAAGGTGAAGTAGGACATAATGTCCCTGGAGACTCTCAAGACAGGAATGAGAAACTGAGGGATGGGGAATTGAGGAGTAGATTTGTATTTTTTTTTTAAATATTGGTATTTGGAAATCAAAGAAGTCCTCTTTGGTTCTTACTCCCCTCACAGGTTTTAGACCAATGATCTGTGACAATCCTTACCCAACACACTGTCCAGGAAACAACTTAGGTGATGTAGTTGAGGAATACAGCAAAACTCCTGCTGTTGTTGGAGATCATGCTCCACAACATTGAGCAGGTGGCCTGCTCTCAATGGCTGCAGAAGCCCTAAGATCCATCATCCTCATCCACAAAGAGCTGAAGATGACCCCGCTGCAGGGCACCACAGTGTGCCCCAGCAACTCCTACATCCCCTCTCCAGCCTTGCATACCTGAGCTTTTCCTACTCCTTCACCCCAAAGGGGCTGAGGTCACATCACCACAGGACTCCAGATGCCCCTGCAGTTCCTGGCAGGCTGAGAAGCACAGCTCCTTCTCTGCTGCCTCAAGCAGACAAGCAAGAGCTGTACCCAGCACTCGCAGAAAATGCTTGGAAACATCTTAGTTTGCTTGGGAAGCCAAGCTGCCGTCCAATAAATGCCAAATACACATGGGTAAGGAGTTGGTGCCTATGTGGTACAACTGTATCCCACACACACAACTGGAACATCAGGAAACTGGTACAGCCATGCAGAGAAGCATGGGATACCCCAACCTGACTTTGTCTGAAACAAGTTAGAACAAAACATCTCACTCTGAAGGAAAATCCCCTTCTGTAGACAAGCCACTTTTTAATAATAAGTGCTAAGTGGACTATTCAAGCAGGTAATTAATGTTAATTAACATATGTCAGGCCATAAATTGGCTAAATGCACCTCATTTTCCAAGCTTGGTGTGTGGCAATGCTCAGGAAATTGTACCAGAGCAGTCTAAGTTTGTAGAAGCACAAAAAAAAGAGCAAATAAAAGGTTAAGCATAATCTTCACTTAACTAATGGTGTGCTGAGCCAGCAGTACAGAAAACTGCATGACTATGCACATTACTTGAACACTTCATTTTGCTCCTGAACCGCTGCACTACGCGCATATTGTCAGTCCCAAGAAAAGCCACATCAAAAAAAAACCCTGCAGCTCTCTCTGAGTGCTGTGTTATCGGCCAGGCCTTTATCGGGACCGTCACTATGTGCTGCGGGACCTGGACGCACCTCCTATTCCAAGACCTGGCCAGGCTGTGGCCCTTTCCAGAGCCTCCTTGAGAATCACAGTTTTCCATGGCAAGGGGAACGAATCAGCAGCAGGAGGATGCTCAGAGCTTGCCCTTCTCCAGACAGAACACTTCCAAAGGCGGAGGGCCTCCTGACTTTAAAACAAACTAATATTGCCATTTTGTAACCTTGCCCTTGGGTACATTTTCTGCGACAAACATAACAGTGAGGCTTTAAAAAAAAAGAAAAAGAAAAAAAAAGAGAAAATAACATGCAGAGACTTTAGTGTAAATAGCAACTTGCATTAGGAAACACTTTCAGTTTCTCCTTTGGCAAGTCGCCACTACACCAAGACCCACTTTAATTGCATTGCAAATAAGGAACAATCCTCACAAAAGATTTTCCATACTTCCACGCAAAATAGCCGGCTGCCAAAATATAGCAGGGCACCTTTAGGAGGCTGCCACCTAGAGAAATGCTTTGGCTGCTTATCCTCAGTTTTCCCTTATCTCCAAGGCAATCCCTTCGGCCTCCCTTTGAAGCCAGCACACCCACCGCAATTTTCTGGGGAGGTTTCATGCCTGTTCACCCTGTCCAGCCCAGGCGAGCTTTCTGAAACCCACCCAGCCACTGCAGGAGGGTGCGGGGGGGCTGCCTCAGAGCTGCCTACCTTCCACTCTGGGCTGCTACTTTGTCCATGTCAGCACAAAGAGCTTTCACAAAACCACCCAGCTAACCCTAATCACTCGCCTTTCTAAATGCATCAGCACGTGCCCAGCCTTCCCTAATCTCCCAGGATTACAGCAAAGTAGTGTAGCACCACCAAAATGACCCGAATACAAAATGGCCTCGCGAGTAAGACACCGCTCGCTTCACCAGGGCAACACAAAGCAGAGGCAGGATGTCCCAGGGCAGCAGTGCCAGGACGTTTCTCCTCCCCAGCCTGATAGTCTCAGGCAGTGTTTGTTCAAGCCAATACAATACATCAGATATAGCTGCCACTAAGGTGATTTAATTTTTATTAGCATTAACTGTGTACTTTCAAACATACAGGTCAGAGAAGAAGCCAACCTCTGACTCAAGCTTCCTATTTTAAATATGCTCAAATTTTCAATACGTACAAATATTGTCACTAATAAACCTATTATAGACAATGTCAGTTGTTGTGTGACTGTTTTAGGTAACCTCTCTCTGAACAATGGAGGGACATTGATTCCAGCACTTATCACACAGGTCTACCGGACAGTATCCAGCAATACCACACCATCATGGACTGGAAGTTTCCCATTCACATCAAAAGTTGAGTTTAT
Organism: Picathartes gymnocephalus; assembly: GCA_013390045.1. NCBI lineage: Eukaryota > Metazoa > Chordata > Aves > Passeriformes > Picathartidae > Picathartes > Picathartes gymnocephalus. The sequence goes on from WEKY01040959.1 coordinate 150,314, forward strand.
CAGAGCCTGTGATTCTTTGCAGCTGAAGACATTCACCAAGGTGATGCGTTTATGTCTGTATTTAACAAGTCCTTCAGCAGAGGTGATCCTCACTGTCACACTGTGGATCAGTGTCAGTGATTCTGGGAGAGCCACTCGGTCTCTCTTGCACTGCTCTAATAGCTGTCACCTGCCTGCATGAGCTGGGGAAAAGTGAGACCTTTGATGTACATTACAGATATGAAATAACAGTGTGCACTAATATCTACATATGGTTTCTAATGGAAAATTTTAAAAGTCATTTGTTACTGTGATACTAAAGTATACTCCTCTTTGATGCAAGACACTTGTTATCTGGTGGTTTCAACCTCTGGAACCACACGTCTCTTTACACTGCTCAGCACAAAAGTCACTTACAAATGTTTCTGAGTATTTTGTTAAAGCACAACATAGTAAGGCTTTGATCAGGTAAGATGCTTAAGCAGCAAGTTTAAGCACACAAGTAATCCCAGTGAAGTCCCAAGGACCCATTCACGTGCTAAAACCCGTGCTCTCTTTGGTAGATCAAAACTTAAAATAATCAGGCTACAGCTTGTAACTCAAACCCTTCTGTATAAATGAACAAGGCAACTCAAAAATATATTTAAAAAAATATAATAGAAGGCTGGAAAAAATATTCTTGTGAGCAGTTAGTTAGGAAAGAGAATCCTTAAGGAAATAAAAAGAAAACATTAAGAGTCAGCAGAGGAGAAAAAGAAACTGATGCAGACTCCAGTTTTACGATGCCACTCCTGATAAAGACACTGTGTGTCAGTCCAAGGAAGAAGAAGTAAGAAGAAAGAGAGTGGTGTTACTTCCTTCTCACATCCTTTCCAAGAAGATGATAAAAAGAATCCGACACATCTTGCGTATCGGCATCTGGCTAACAGATTTAGACATCTGTCTACATCACTAGCAAATTTGTCAAGCCTTTTCAGGTCTCAGTAATTAAAGAAGAGACTCGTGCATTTGCTACACGGAAGGGACTGCAGCCCTTTGGTACATACTGGCTAATAAAACATCGTAAGAAATCATGGAATGTGCGTGCGCAAAGTTTACAAAACCTCCCCTTCAAAGTAAATACCCTAGCAGCCAGTGTTCATCTTTTATGGGGAAGACGAACACAACAGGTGTAAAACAGAATAGGCTTCTGATATGAAAAACAAATCAAAGCAAATCAGCTGCATTTAAATTTGGGAATTGCTGGTATCTCTGTATAAAGGACAAGATTCACAGTCTTGCCACACTGCTTAACAAAGAGGAAAATAGTCCCCCTAGTGTACTCTCCATGTAGAAAAGACTGTTTCACAAGATAGTGCTGCAAGAAATTACAAAATAACATTGTGGGAAGAGATATGGAATTACTTAAGCTGTAGTGAAACTGGGAACCTCTACTACATACACAGACTAAAAGGTGTTTCAGTGTCCTACTTCAAGATTATTGAGGGAAGTGAATCCTGCACCCTAAATACCTGGCGAGGTAAAACTTGGTTTTGTGACTGCAGGACTTTGGCTAACAGATACCTGAATGAGGAAAGATCTAGTCATCGAGGCGCTCTGCAGAAGTACCTGGAAAAGTCACCTTGCACAGTACATTTCACAAGGGTGAAACCAGCTCACCCTGGGATCTCTTCCCCGCTCCAGCGATGACAAACAGAAACACCGACCCTCCCTAAGTATTCAAGACAGAAGCAGATATTGGAACATGCACGGAAATCCTCTCCAGTGGTTTGGAAGCGTACAGGATTGTACCAACCGAGGCTGCCCGTGGCACACAGGAGTGTGCGGAGCATGGCACCTCTACATCACTGCACTGCACACTACTGCCCCAGTTAGCTTCAGGCAGTATTAGGTTAGCCAAGGTCCCACCGGGGCCAGGGGGAGGGAGAAACAGAGGAGTTTGTTGGGGGGTGTATTGGGCAAACCTTATCCGAATTACGGGAAACGTAATATATGCCTTCCTAACCACATCTGAAATATTCACTTCTGCTTTAATGCCCTAGGCAGGAGAAAAAAAAAAAAAAGTGATAGTTGTAACTTTAATTTATAGCTCTTAAAATAATTGTTTTGAGGAGTATAATCCCAGCTATGTTTACGGATTATGGTGTTCGGCACATCTGACTGGAAACAGTATTAATATTTCATATATAATAATACATAAGGTAATAAGACCAAGTTCTCTTCTTCCCTTTGTTTAAAATAACAGTATTCCCACTCAGTGGTAGAGCAGAATACTGTTAAATGGGCTTGCTCCCTTCAACGATGAATTTGGCTGTGTAAAAATATTCTAAATTAAGATAAAAGCCTTCTAACACAGAACTATCTTCTGTTCATTTAAAGTCTCAGTGTAAGTAGCAATCTGAAGAAGTCTAATGTGAAAAGCTGACATTAGTTCCTGAAGAGTTGTATTTATTACCTGTGAGGGAAACAAAGATGATAGTAACATATAATGTGTTTTAACATCAGATGGAGTCTCTGTATAAGAGCGTTGCCCCTGCACAAACTAAGCTACTCTCCAGTCAAGAAATTGAAGTAGTCCTCTTCTGAATGCATACACACTTGAAAAAGAAAGCCTAGCCTTGCTAAGGAATTACATTTTCCAGTTTTTGGCAAATTATTAGCTCCTGACCTCCCCTCTGCCCCTTCCAATATGCCCCTACCACCCACGCACAACTGTACCGACCGTTGAAGAGACCACATGCCTTACTCTAACTTCAGAGACAATTCACAATCATTAGAGGCAGAATTTTCTGCTACCAGTGTGCCTGCATCTCCTGAGAAAGGTCACCCTAAAGGCTTGTGAGAAACTTCTGAACTAAATTATAACAGAAGAATCTCAAGGGATCCAAGTTTTTAACATTTTAATTAGCTCCAAGTACCAGTTAATGCTGCTCAGCAAAGCAATCAATATCAAATTAACAGTATAAATTGTCAGAAAAATTGTGACGGCATTAAGGATACTAACCAATGTAAGCACTTCATGTTATGGCCCAGATTCTGCTTCTGATGAAGAGAAAAGGAGTTTTGCCACCAAATTCAGCCAAAACAGTGTCAGCCTCGTTGTTAGGCAATTCTTCGTTTGAATCAGATATTGAGAATTTACTGAAAATGCCAAGTACCAGATAAAAATGTTGGATTTGTCACAGTAGCTGACATCTAAAGCCACTGCTTCTGCATGAAACCAAACAACTTAGGAGGGCACAGGCTGTCACTGGAAGACGTAACCCTTTATCACACTCCGCGTCACACTTGTAAAGTCAGATCAAAATTCAACACCTAATACAGACACAAAAGCTGTAAAAAGGATGTGTGGTTTTAAAAGTCTTGTCTTCAACTAGCTACACCACTGATAAACTTTGTGTTTGTATTTTCCTCAGCCTGAGACAAGTCTGTCAATTAAATGTTTCCTCTACCATGCTCCACTTGGAAAGTAAAAATCACATAGCGGCGCTTCAATTCCTAGCAGCAAGTCCTATTCAGGCACCAAAATACAAGGCAGGGCTGCTAGTACAGAAACTGCCAGAAATGTTTCATCTATACAGTATTTCTGACCAATTTGTATACTGAAAGTTATCACCTGATCCAGACCTAGATAGATTCAAAGAGAAAATTTAATTTCTCTGTAAAAGCATTGAACTTGCTGGCAAATTCACCTTCAGCCATCCATTCAAAAACTCCGTGTCAGATGCCGCTAATATCGGCCCCCAGCAGCAACCGAACCTTGCCGGGGTTTTCTTCTGCAAACAGTATCGGCATCAAGTAGCACCTGCATCACTGTACAGCTGCAAGTACGTGACATTTCCGTGTTCAACAGACGCTGACAGATGAACAGGGAAAACGACGAGAAAAAAAGCAGTTCTGGAAATCACTTCAAATGCACTTTACGTGCAGTTCTGGCTCCTGGTAGGCCTTATTAGACTCCGTCTTGAGAGTAAAACCCTGCCTGCAACGTGCTTTTCCACGAGCCGAGTAAACAAGCTACAAAATCAGAATCCTTTTCCCCCTCGCTTATTAACACGGTAGTACTCCTAGGTCTTCACTGTCGCAGTGCTGGACAGAAAATGCTGGGTTATCAGTAGACGGTGCTCTCATGCACTCGCACCGCAGGAATCGCAAACCAAGCATTCCCGTGGCTAAACAGTCAATAACTCCATGCTTTGATTAACTTTATGACGAAATATCAAAACCCGAATTTCCCTCTACTGCCTTTGAGGAACACACGGGCAAGAAACTGGGGATTTTCTTGACAAAAATAATAAAGTCATTCTGTATTTGAACTCTGAGACTCAGACTGACCATGCATAAAAGCAATTCTGCTCATTTCCATCATGAGTTACCTCTGGTGTTACCACAACTTTAAAAAAAAAAAAAAAGGCAAAACAAAACCCACACACCTTATGAATATTTTTCATTTTCCTTCCTCTCTCTTTCTCTTTCCCTGCTTATGTGCTTGTGCATCAAAAAAGCCAGCTCCGCTCCAGCGTGTCCTCTGCCCCCAGAGTCAGTAGCCCTCACCGCTTGCACACAGCAACAGGAAAGAGACAAAACTTTACTTAATGCCTCCCTTAAAAGAAGTAAAGCCGACAGAGCGACCACCATCAGCACAACCAGCACCAGCGCCCGGCGGGCTGCTGTCGGGGCCAGCCGCCAGCACCCCGCTCTGCGGCCGCATCCTCCACGGACAGCCCGCCCGTCGGGGCGTCGCGGCGGGAGCGCCGCGGCCCCGGGATCCCGCCTCACCTTCCACCCGGCCGAGCTGTTGCTGTCGCCCTTGTCCTTGAAGTAGGGCACGCAGCGGACCATCCAGTCGTAGATCTGGGAGAGGGTGAGGCGCTTCTCCGGCGAGCTCTCGATGGCTTTGGTGATGAGGTCGGCGTAGGAGAGGTTTCCCCACGCGTTGCGCCGCGACGAGCACTTCCTCGGCGCCGCCGCCGGGCCCCCGCTCAGCCCCCCGCCGCCTGCCGCCGCCGCTCCTCCCGGCGAGAGGCTCGGCCCCTCCGGGCCGCCGCCGGGCAGCGGGG
>WEKY01040959.1:160777-217067 GCA_013390045.1 Picathartes gymnocephalus
CCCGCCCCCGCCGCGGCCCCGCCCTCACCAAGCTAGGCTGCGCCGTGCGAACTGAATGATGTCATGCTCCGGGGCCGCGCGTGACCGCCGGGGCCCGCCCTCGCCGCCCATTGGCCGGCGCCCGTCGCCCGTCAGGCCAGTGACGCCTCCCATTGGCCGGCGCCTCCACCCCGCCGCCGCCCCTCGGAAAATAATAAACAATCGAGTAAAATGCGGCGCGGGGTGGGGGCCCGGGCGGCTCCGCGCCCCCTCCCTTGGAGCTGCCCCTCGCTCCGGCGCTGTGGGCGTTGCCTGCAGCCGCACCGCCGGAAAAGCGTTTCCTGAAGGTGCCGTGGCGCTTTCAGGGAAAATTGCCTTCAGCCAGAAGCTACTGCTGCACTGAGGAGCAAGCAAAGCCGTCTCTCGGCTTTCCCCGATGCCCTTGTCTCAAAGCTAAGTTGTGCCAGGCTGCAGGTGCCCTCCAGATGTGGGCTTCGAGGCAGTGGAGATCTGTGTATGTGGTGGGAGGGGAAGGGACAGGGTGTCAGGCAGCCAGGTGTGCCAATCCTGTGTGCCCGATGCTTAGAGGTCGGGCGCCGACAGGGAGACCTGGGAGCCCCACCTCTGAACTGTGTCAGTGTTGGCTGTTTTCACGGGACGAAAAACGTCCCCGAGGTGACTGTCCTGTTCGCATGGTACTGTGCAGAGAGATGCATCCTCAATCCTTGCTTCGGTGTGGCGGTGCTTACACAGCACAGCCCTAAAATAACTACCTCTCACAACCCTGCTTCCCTCTACCTGCAAACGGATGGCACGCTTGTACGGCAGGGGATTTAATCGGGGATCAGGTGACGAGAATGAGAGCTGCAGGAAAGGATTTACCTTTTCTCAGGCTCTTAGCCTGGCCTCTCCTTTTGACAGCAGGTTCCCAATAAGGCCTATTTCACTTCCTCCAAAGAATTAATTATTTTCTCCCGTACGTGGCCCCTGGAGGAAGAAGTCTAAGCACCTCCCTCATGCTGTCATCCTGTATTTCCAGTGATCAGAGTACTCGTTCAGGAGCTGAAGATGTGGCTTCTGGTCCTTTTCCCAGAACTTTGTGTCTTCTTCTCTGACAGATGTTTGATGTAAAGTACATAGAGCACACTTTCAAAAGGGGACTGAAATCCAAGGCTGCTCCCCTCCCTTCCCCACGGCAATGTTATTATTGCTAGGTCATGGCCTCTCCTGGATTGCTCCCGTGAATCCCGAAACTTCACCCTCTCCCCGAAGCAGCAGTACGGGTTCAACAGGCTGGTTGGAAATGGGGTGCGTGTTAGGCTAGCCTGCCTCCCCGGTAAGATACTCCTCGGGAAGGTCAGAGCGAGGCATCTGAACCCCGGCGGGCAGAAGGAGAAGAAAATGACCTCCTGTATCCTATTGTGAGGGGCACTGAAAGGCACGCAGGGGGAAGGAAGTCCCCCTCTGGGGAGTTGAGGAAGGGTTCAAAGGGGCTGGTGAAGTGTTAAGCAAAAGCAGTCAGCGGCTTAGCACATGGTGGGGAAGTCGATTACAAGCATATGCAGCTGGTTCTCGCTCTCCCACCCCGGAGGAACTGGGTAACTGCTGACTCAGGAGCTGCCTCAAATCAGAGGAATGGGAAGGGGGTCGTGTTTCCTGAGTGCCGGCAGAGCGATGGGACAGCGCCGGGTACCTCCTGCCTGCTGTCCCGTCTTGGAAGAGCGATTACAGCAGCGTGTTCTGAGACGCCAGAGCGTATTGGTATGTGGTGGATGTGCTCTGAGCAAGCCGCGCAGCCGGGCCGTTGGTTTCGTCTTGCATGGAAACGTGTCCGAGCTACGAATTCCAGCACTGAGTCCAGGGGCAAGACAGGCACAGAGCTGCCCAACGTGGGGTGGTTGTGGGTATGTGAAAGGCAGAATGTCCTGTATCTTGTGATGCTGACAACCTAAAAATTGGACTTCATTGCCTCCAGGATTAGGCATCAGTTGAGCAGGGAATCTTGGGAGGGCAGTTCTGAACTTTAATGCCTCGGTTCTGCCCCAGTCCTGTTCCGGTATTAAAGACCTTACATTCCTTGCAGCTCATGTGAATGTCACTCAAACATTCTCAGGGCATGCAGTTGTAGCAACTGCCCTTCAAACTCCTCCTGGAATCTGAAAAGTTGAATTCTTCCATTTGCACACACCCTTGCTTGCCTTGCAAAATAATTTCCTTCAGTTTAGCAAACCAAACCTGCATCTGAAGTCGTTCCCTGCCAATTTACCTATGGAGAGGCAAGGACAGCAAGAGTGAGACCTGATTTTATTACTTTTTTAAATTTATCTTTTGAGGGTACCTTTTAGGTGAGTCCATGTAATTGAATACATGTGGAGAACTGATCTGCTGAAGAGCTTGCTGCTTCTAAATACAGTAGCTGCTCTTCATAATCGGCATGTCTAATTTAAAATATAGGTGGAGGTATTATAAACTTTGTTTAACTTTCTTCCTTGGAAGTAAATAGGGAAAACTGGAGAGGAACTCTAGCTTAGGTCTGACAGATGTTCAAGTATGTGAAGCCTAAAGTGGAACATGTGCTATTCAGTTTGCTCACGGAGTCTTTGTGACCTATGTCTTCACAGTAATGATGACACAAGCTTTTTTGAATAAAAGGAAGAAATTAACTGCCTTGGCTAATTGTACCCTTGCTGGCTTGCTAACCAAGGACACCATTTGACTGTGAAAATTGTTGGTGCACCCAAATCTCTCAGCTGGAGAGAATATCCAAAGTGAGAGTGTTCCCATATCTGTGGGTTAGAAAGGCTATTTAAAAATCTTCCTTTAATTCGAAAATTAAATACTATTGCTTTAAAACAGTGGTGTACTTCTTTGAAAAATTAAGACCATATGGAATCATTTATTGCTTTTCAATATGTATTCAGTCTCTGGTGCAATTTTATGTACTTGCTAATGCATAAAGTCATTTGGAGGAGGAATAAAGCACCACAAAGCATGATTTAATGCTACAGGGTCACCAGATCTGTTTCACATTACTGAATGTTTCAATCTGCTGAAAAGAAGGGGTTGTCCCCAAACCAATGAAACAACGATGGGGAAGGAGGGGGAAGCCCATAAATCTGAAACACTTAGGAAATATAGTGCACATATCAACAAAAACTTTTAAAGGATTCAGTGGGGATTTGGCCACATAAGAGATTAAAAGTATGTAAATTTATATTAAGTAACAGGAAAGTTAAAACAAAGTCAGTATTAATAGTACAATACTTGGTTGCAATTTAAGGCATCTTAATAAATCATGTTTTCAAACAGTACAGGCCTACATAAGCATGTGACTGTAAGAGAAAGTAAGAGCAAGTAATCCGGGAGTGCACAAAAGTGCTTTTGTTTGTAGTTCTGTGGTCACTGGAAGTGCCTATTCTTGTGCTTATTCACAAACACCTCTGGCTCCTTCTTCCAGAAATCCTATCCAAACGTTTTTGTTCTGACTTCGTTAGAGGACTTTGTGCTTTGGTTCTTTTCATATGACTTGTTCAGGGTTCAGCCTTACAGCGTCTTTCCTCTGGCAAGGGACTGACATTAGTCTGATGCCTTCACTGTTTTTTGTTGGTTGTTTTTTTGCTTTTTTCCCCCCCCCAGAGTGACAAGCTGTGGGGCAATCTTTGCTCTCGGGTCCTGGGCTTTTCCCTTTCACTGGTTCAGCAGGGATCAACAAGAAGAATCTGAGTCTGACGAGTTAACCATGCATGGTTCAAGCCACCTGGCAATGAACTCTGCAGGCACAGGAGGCAACCTTTCTGCCGTTATCATGAACCCGAGAGCAGTATAACCGTCTGGCTAGTTATAATTTAACAGAAACCCCATTTTTCATCTCGCTGTAGTGGTATGCTTTCTGTTAAATGTCATCTGTAGAGTCTCCCAGTGAGTGGGAGCTTCAGTTTTGCTTTGTATTTCTTATAGATACTGACAAAAACTAGTCCACTAGGTTACTGAATAAGAGCCATATCCTTCTCAGAGGTCTAAGCACACCAAAAAGAGTTTGCAGTAACTTTAATACTTCAATCAAAATATTTTTCAGTATATATTTGTCATTTATAACCAGTAGAATAATTGACTGGTTCTTTTATTAATTTTGAAATCTTACATTTTCAGCAGTCTTATTAAGCAAGTAAATTAATCTTCAGCTTTCCTATAGCACTGGAGCTTGTTCATCATGCCTGTGGCTTCCATCATTCTTTAAATCTTTGGTAATTGATAGTAGTAATTTCAAATAAATTCAGATCTTTTATTCAAAATAAGCAGAGTATGCATGTGTCTGCTGGATCAGCACCTTAATGTGACCTTTCTTGTCTGCTCAAATTATAGTATCAAAATAAAAATCTTCAGACAAAATAAAGCCAGTTGAGTGAATACATAATCAGTATTAAAACAAATACCATGAGGACTACTTGCTGTCTTCAGTTAACTTTTGCCCAGATCCTGTATCTTAGCCATTGGAAAATCTTAATAAAATCCTCTTTAAAGTCCTTTCAAACTTTTTCAAGAACAGTTGTCAGTATAGGTACGTATTCCTACTTTGACTTGTATGTATGTTTGTTAAGACTATTGCTTGTCCATAGATGGCAATAGCATTGCAATGCTGAAGTAGCTCCCAGCCTGTGAAATGAGCCTGTAATGCTGGTGAGCATTAACTTTGAGAATGGAGAGAAAAAATATCTTGCCTTTTTCTTTTCTGTGGTTTGTGGGTTTTTGTTGGTCTTTTCTTTTTTTCTTCCTTTTTTCTTTTTTTCTTTTTTCTGTTTTTTTTTTTTTTTTTTAACATCTGTAGCATTGGCAATGGGGACTGTTCTACTTGCAGGAATGTTGGGGCTAATCATGTGAGAAAAGATCCTGGAGTGATGAGGCAGCATATTTCCCATGTCTGAGGTCAGGATTTGTTCTGTGAAGCTGACCTTTAAAACAGCCTGAAAATGAGGAACGTGGCACCAGAGAGCAGAGCAGGAAGCATGAAATGATGTAAGATATGTTTCTTCTGCATATGAAATACTTTTTTTTTTTTTTAAAGCTCCAGGTTTGTGATTCAGCATTTTCTACCACTGAGAGATACAAGAAAGGGGGAAATTCTGTAGCAAAAAAGGAAGTCCCTATTGTTCTAATCAAAACCTAATAAAATATTAGCTATCATATATTTTTGTTCCCTTCTGATGAGCTGGGGTTGAGATTATATTTTCCAAAAATCACTCTCCCCTCAGCCTCCTGATCTGAGAATCCTGAAATTGAAGACAAAATTTTATTTAGGCACAGTCTGGGCACCTTTTCTATATATAAGCTGTGTGAAGTGCCTCCAGCTTTGTTGACATTGGATTCCTGGGTGATTGCTGTTTCAGCTCTGACAAGCAACTGCAGGACAGGCCTGTGATGAGGAAGCTCCAGGGTGCTGGTACTGAGTGGATGTTTGGTGCAGGACAGGCAGGTCAGGGACCCCCCAGGGCTAAAGCATCAGCTTGGGTGAGGTTGCCAGCCTGGGTTTGATTCCAGCTGCATGGTAATGCAAGATCTAGACATGAACTCTCTTCTCTGAGCTTATGCAAAAGTGCCTTTAGTGCCTTTTTTTTCCTTCTTGCCTTTTTGCCCTGTGCCCTTTCTCTTGCTGAGCTGCGTGAGGTTGCATTGAGAGGCTTAAGGCAACTGGTGGATGCCCCAGCCTGTTGCTGCCTCCCTGGTCTGAGAAACACTGCTGACCTGTTTGGAAGGAGAAAGTGAGGAAGCCATTTCATCCTTCTCCCTCCTTGGAGACTGGTTCTCTGTTAAGATGGCATTTATCTCTCTTGGTAAAGGAGGTGGCAGTGGTGGGGAGCACTCCCAAATAGTGGGGCTCATCTGAGTCCATGGAGAGACTGGTCCCTGGCACAGCGCTGGCCTCAGGATGTTAGCATTTTCCCCAACAATTCCCAGGTATGGGCATAAAAAGTCTGCAGTCACATCACTTTGATGGGTAAGAGGGTTTAAGAGCCTGTACACAGCTACCGTGTACCCACTGGAGAATTTATCCCTATGGATGTGGTCTGGGTGTGCCTGGGGCAATCTGTGCTCGGAGCAGAACCCTGCACAGGGGCAGCCTTGCTTTCCAGTGTTGAACTATGTCATGGTGAAGAAGGGAGGCAGCCTTGTCATGCTTTCCCTTTACCTACTGTGATGGCAGCACCAGTGGAGGTGACTGATGGCTGGTTTTTGGTTGCTCCAAATGCCAGACAGAAGGAAGCTGGCTTGCAGCTGCCTCAGGCTCTGAATAGATTTCTTTTTTTTTTTTTTTTTAAAGAGTCCTAAGGGACAAGCAAATGCATATAAGCATATACTGTATTTGTGAGATCAGCACTGGGATGGCCTGCATGTTATAAATTGATGTTGAAAAATGGGTGGTGGAACATTAGAGCCACACAAAATGATTCAGAGCCTGAAGAAAGTGCTTCGTAATGGGGGACAAGAAGCACTTTTTCTCTTTAGTTTATCAAAAAAGGCTAAGCAGAGAATTGATTATGATGGTGAAGGAACTTCCTTGGAAGAAAAATATCAGGTACTGAAAGGCTCTTTAATCTAGTAAATTATGGGAATGTGTTTCAGCAAGCTGAAATCAGATACATTCATATGAAAAACTGGGCACAAATTTATTTGAATGAAGGTGGTTAATCACCATAACAAGCTGTCAGGGTAGTTGGAACATTTTCCACGTGTCCAAGCCAAGATAGGCCTGTTTCTGAAGGGTGTGCACTAACCACAGTTAAAAGTGTGAGGGACACTGCAGTCAAGTCTCAGGCAAGGTGAACAGGTGAGGTTTGAAGGACTGTGATGTGTGACAGGTCTGACTAACAGCTCCCAAAGGAGCGGTGAAGATCTAATGGTTCCCATCTGTCCTTAACCTCTGAGAGACTGAGAAAAACAGCACTTAGCAGAAAGTGGAAGGGAGGAATCAGAATGACAGCCTCATGGCTGGCACACTTCTGTGACCTCTGTTTCTAGAAGGACTGTGTCTTTCACCTGCTTGGGGCTTTACTAATGTTTGCTGTACACCCAACACAAGAACAACCTTTCTCCAGTCCACAAGCTCTCTGTACAGATTGGCATCAGCACTTTTCATTTTAGGAGAGCATGAGTGAAAATTCGTGATGCTCAGCGGATTGTGTGGTAGCTAGGGTAAGTAGTTTCCTTTTTCAGTTTTTTTTAATTTCATCTGCATAAGCTTTGGACCTCCCTGTTCTTCACTAGCCTGTTCTTCTTGCCTCCTAGTCTCCCTAGTATCCATTTCCTTGTATTGCCTTTGCCACCAGGCTCAGTGTATTTTGCTGCATTGATAATCTGTGATGCAGTATGTCTTCCTACTTACAATTTGACAAAATAAACTGTCTTTCTTGCACAGATTTCACATGGGATGGGTATGTCAGTGATGTGCTGTGTAGATAATAGCTTGTCAGGAACTTTTTGATAAAGTACCTTTCATCCAGAAATACAGATTTGTAGCTGCTGTAGCTATTGATAGAAACACACTAAGGTATCTTTGCAAAATACCTGCAGTCTGTATCTAGAGAAGTGCTCTAATTTAATTTTAAAAACACGGCTTCTTTTCCAGAAAACCAGTTGGTGGTGGAAATCAAGAATTTCTTATCTTCTGTTGCCTTTTCTGGGGTCCCAGTGCTTTCCTGCTTATTCCCCATCTGCCAGGGATGATAGAAGCATTTTATTCTCTCAAGCCCTAAGACAAGTTTGCTCACTTCTTGTTCCAAAGGGTAGTTATGTACAAAGTCAGAGCTGAAGCAAGGTAAATTATTTCCATGCAACATCCCAATCTTCAAATTGGAGAGACATGGATTTTAAAGGTGGACTGTTTGATGGATAAGGCAGCCAGATGGATGGATGCAGCCAGAGAGTTGTGGTCAAAGACTCTGTGCCTAGGTAGAGGCTGGTGCCGAGTGGTGTCCCTTGAGGCTCTGTCTCTTTAGTATCATTATTAATGACAATAGGACCAAGTGCACCCTCAGCAAGTTTGCAGATGACATAAAGCTGAGCGGTGCAGCTGTCACTACAGAGGGAAGAGATGCCATCCAGAGGAACCTGGACAAACCGGAGAAGTGCGCACATGAGAACCTCATGAGGTTCAACAAGTGCAAGGTGCTGCAGCTGGGTCAGGGCAATCCCAGAGGTGAATACAGACTGGAAGAAGAACTCATGGAGATCAGTCCTGTGGAGAAGGACTTTTGGGTTCTTGTGGGTGAAAAGCTGGACAGGAGGCAACAGTGTACACTCACAGCCCAGAAAGCCAAACACATCCTGGGCTGCACCAAGAGGTGTGGCCAGCAGGTCAGGGGAGGTGATTCTGCTCCTTTACTCTGCTCTCTGAGTCCCCACTTGCAGTGCTGCATCCAGCTCTGGGCCTCCCAGCACGAGAAAGATGTGGACCTGTTAGAGTGAGTCCAGAGGAGGCTGCAAAGATAATCAGAGAGATGGAGCACCTCTCCTGCCCAGACAGGCTGAGTGAGCTGGGAGTGCTCTTCTCTTGATAGAGAAGAGATGGCTACAGGAAGACCTCATTGCAGCCTTCCAGCACTTAAAGTGGGCTTATAAAAATGAGGGAGAGAGGCTTTTTACGTGTAGTGATAACAGAAGGGGGAACAGTTTTAAGCTTAAAGAGGATAGCTTAGATTCTAGGGAGAAGTTCTTTACTGTGAGGGTGATGAGACAACAAGTGAGGAACTTGTGAAGGCCAGAACAAGTTGCCCAGAGAAATTGAGGCTGTCCCATCCCTGGAAGTGTTCAAGGTCAGGCTGGACAGAGATTGAAGCAACCTGACCTAGTGGAAGGTGTCACTGCCCCTGGCAGGGGGTTTGGAACTAGATGTTCTTTAAGGTCCCTTCCAACCCAAACCATTCTATGACTGTATGAAATGAAGGGGTAGAGTTGTTGTCCAGTTGTCATACAGTTGTTGTCAATACCCACAAACCATTAACCTGGTTCATTGGCTCTCTAGAACAGGGAAGTTAAAGGTAGAGCAGGGTTTTGAACTGAGATCTCCAAATAGTGAGAGCCCTGAACTTATTTTTATGTGGGGAAAAAAGAAACCCTTTGAAGAATAAGAAATATTGGGAGTGTTCATTTTAGGTTTGGGGTTTTTTTGGAGGACACACAAGCAGTTTTCTTACCAGTTTTCCTGAAGGCCCCATACCTCTGGAAAGCAGTAGAAGTAGCAGCATGAGTGAAGAGCTCCAGCACAGGAAAGTACAGAGGATGTAAGGAGAATAAGGCTGTGGCTGGAGAGAAGGAAATGGCTTATTCAGGCACCAGGTGAAGTCCTGCAGCCACTGGTAGGCTTCTTTGCCAAGACTGCAGTTTCAAACAGACCCAGGCAGGAGCTGACCCAGACTTTAAGAAACATTTAGTTTTAGAACTTAAGAACCCATGTTTTAGTCTGAACAGAACCCATGAGTCTAAAACTTCTTCAAAACTCTGGAGGAGTGTTGCTTTTAACATCCCCCTGTAGCTTGGATCCATTTCTTTAGTCATTGGCCAGACAAAGATTATTCTGTGTTTCAGAAAAAAGATTTATCTTTGCTGTCTGTCTCAGATTAGCTTACTGTTGTCCCCACAGTTCATCTGCTTTTATATGAATATCTTGCTGCTAAATGTGGATAAAATAAGCAGATAGTCCTTTTACTCTCTTTCATTTCATCTTGTTGATGCAGGATTCGGTCATATGCATGGTAATGTGTCACTGAAGGATGTTGGCCCTGCCCAGCTGTCTTAGATCTCACCTCTAAGCCTGTACTCAAAAAAACCTAGCTATTCTGAGCAGCATGGGAAGCTCTCCAGGGCCTAGAATGTGAAAATTAATCAATTCTTGTAGAAATGTTTCTGTAATGCTGTGGAATCCAGCCAAGAGACATGATGAATGTGAAAACTGTTTTCTAGGACATCCAGTTTCATTTAATTTTGTAATGCCCATAGAACTTTGCAGCAAACGTCTGTATCCTTCCATCCTGCATCCTTTTGTGATGTGGTTACCCTGGCAATCCAGCTGACTTTCCAGAAAAGCCAGCTCCATCAAAGTTCATTGACTTGCTACATTAAAGGCCTTCAGTAGGCTTCAGCATCTATTGATGCCAGTTCTTTCATGGGCTTTGGACTGTTATGAGAAGAGATCTGCAGAGAGGGTTATGCTCTGGCATGCTCGATTGGAGCTGATTTTTTTTTTCCTTGTTTCTTCTTCATTCTAGATGGACGAATAATCTTTCTTGTATCTTGAAACACTGAGGCAATTTTTCTGCATATCACCAGACTTCTGTTTCAGCAGATTCTCTATAGGGGTGAAGTTTTCCAGGAAAAGTCTCCTCTTATGTACCTCCCTTGAATGTGTTTGTGCAATAGTTTGACTTGAAAAAAATCTCAATATAATTTCTTCCTTTAGGTAAGCCACAGGGGGACCAATGTTTAACAAGTTCGTCTATATTTTCCACTTGAATTTAGCATTTTTTTAACACTTGAGGATTAAGAAGTAGAGCCTGAAAGGTACTTAAGTATCAAGAACACCGAGCATTGAAATGCCTGACTCCCTGAGTGCCACGTGGGGTGCTTGCTCTTTATGAGGGGAAAGTTTGGTGCCTCAGAACAGCAGAACCTGACTGCACAAGGAGCTGCTTACACCAACCGAGGTATGAGCCTGGAAGGGGAAATCACATGGGGAAGACCAAGCAGACAAGAACTGTTCTCATGATAAAAACAAACAACAAAATAATTTAAAAAAACCCAAACCGAACAACAACCCATGAAATGTTAAACAGAGGTTGACCCATTCCCTCTAGTACCTTCTTGTTTCTTTGCTCATGTTTTTAGAGAGGATACAGTCTGTACATTCTCCTAGGATATTGTCAGTGGGTAGGATTTCTGCAAGCTGAACCCCTGTGGGAGGAGGAGGAGGAGAAGTGCTGAAGATGGAGGGGTGGCAGAACAGGACTAGGGAGCTTCTTTAAGCTCTTAACTACAGTAAGCCCAAGCAGGGACCATCTTTTTTAATAAATGCATAGTAATGGAGTTTTTTTTGAGGAGCCTGTCATAAGTCAAATCCTACAAGTGCTCCAGATTTCAGAGCATTGGGGTTTCAGGCTTGTTCCAGATTGCGATTTTCTGAGAACAGGATCCCAGCAGAAGACAACCACAATAGAGAGATGTCTTCACAGAAAGCAACCTGTAAACACAGCTGCCCTGGAATGCAGGGAATTCACAGCTGCACCTGAAGTTGTGTGAGTTGCCCTTTCTCAGACCACCTGTATGTGCAACGAGCATCCCAGAATTACTTGGATCCCAGGAACAGGTGGCACTACCAGCTCCACTTGCCAAAAAGTCCCCACATGCAAGGGCAGCAATGACCCCCACCAAGAACTTCTGCACCCCAGGGTGGAGACAGCTTTCCACCACCCAGGCAACATGCTACCAAATATATGCTAAAAATGATGGGCTGGAGACAGGGATCCAGGTGAGGCTATGCCTGCCTGAAAAGTCACAAGGTAGCCATGCAGAAGCTTTCCAAAGGCTTTTTGGGGGCCTGCCTGTGGCTTTACTCAGGAGCACACATGCCCTGTACCCTGCACCAAAGGATCCTGCTGGTGCTGTGACCAGGAGGATTCAGCTTGAGCCATTGCAAGGCAACATCTGGCCATGGGGAGAAGGCTGGGATAGGATCAAGCAACATGAAAGGGGTCACAGCACCAAGAGAGTTCAAGAAGTGTTTGCACAGTACTCTCGGGCAGATGATGGGACTCTTGGGGATGGTCCTGTGCAGGGCCAGGAGCTGGATTTGATGATCCTTGTGGGTCCCTTCCAACTTAGCTTATTCTGCGATCTGGAGCAGGTGACACAGGAATGTGTCCAGGTGGGTTTGGAATCTCTCCAGAGAGGGACACTCCACAACCTCCACGGCCAGCCTGTTCCAGTAACATAAAGAAGTTCTACCTCATGTTGAGGTGGAACATACTGTGTTTTAGTTCATGTCCATTGCTCCTCATCCTGTCACCGGGCAGCACCGAAAGTAGTCTGCCACCATCCTCTTGGCACCCACCTTTGAGATATATTTTTATATATGCATTAATGGGATCCCCTCTCAAGTCTTCTTTACTCCAAACTAAGCTTTCTGAAAGGGGTCTCAGCCCAGGCTAGCACGGTGTGTTTGCCTGACTTTGTTCTCGGCCTGGCGGTGACAGTCTGGGATGTGTTTTCACCCTCTCCTCGCCAGGCCGCTCCCGCGCGCCGCCGCCGCCGCCCTGCCGCGGAGCGCGCCCGCCATCTTGTGGGCTCTGCCCGCCTTGCAGGCCGCCCTCAGCCCAACGGCGGCGGCGCTCGGCGCTTTAACGGGAGTTTTCTAGAGCAGATTTAGAATATGGAAGATAATTGGCACTGGGATAGGTTGCCCAGAGAAGTTGCGGATGCCCCGTGCCTGGAAGCGTTCAAGACCAGGTTGGGTGGGGCTCTGAACAACCTGGTCTAGAGGAACGTGTCCCTGCCCATGGCAGGAGGGTGGGAACTTTAAGGTCCCTTTTATCCCAAGCTGTTCCATGATTCTGATTCTGTGATTTTGCAAGCAAGGGTAGGAGAAAGCCGAAAGTGCAGTCCTGAGGCAGGCATTCCCTTTTATCACTGGGAAGTGGCTGATTGCAGAGTGAGTGGATGTGTTTCCAGAGCCTCACCAGGTGCAAGTCTTGTGGGTAACCTGGGCTATCTGGGTGACTCCTGTTATCTTAAGGACAAAACTTGTATCCCCACAAATCCTTGCCAATGTAGGATTTAACAGCCCCAGCCTGCTAACGTTGTACCATCAGAGGGGCCAGTGTGTACACACTTTGGAGAAGACGAGCAAAGAACAGGAAATGCATTTTGACTGGAAGTTCCACTGAATTGCAGAAACGAGAGTGGTTGATGAGAAACACTACAACAGCCTGCTGAACAGAGAGTGATGCGAGTGCTTGCACACTCCTCTAGGAAAGGGTGAGGAACAAAATATCTCCTCCCCTGAGGCAAGAGGAGAGATCCCAACACACGGTGGAGCCAGATGATGGCATATGATGCAACCAAGTACAAAAGTATTCCTACAAAACTAGGGGATAGCTTTTGCCTTCTCAGTCACTCTTTCAGAGTAATTTATTGTTTATCCTGCCTTAGCCCAGACTGTCTGTTTTGCGTGGATAATGGAACAGTGGTGCCTCAATTCACTTGAAGTACAGCATTGAACTTGTCTGTTGTCACTGATGGTAGATGCACCCAAGTTAGAGGAGGGGGACCCACAAATCCTGACAGCTTGCCTAACCTCTCACTTCAACAGGAGCATCTCAAGCCAAGTGAAACAGTAAAATCTCCCCAGAACTTGTAGCACAACAGGGCTTTGTACACCCTCCCATGCAAGGGGGGATCACCCCTTCCATGGGAGAGGTGAAGTTAATAGGAAGATGGGAGCTTGTGTCTGTTTTAAGCCAAGAAATAGGAAGCTCTGCTGAAACTCACTTCGCCCTGCTTTTACCCTCTGGTTACCCCGTTAATATGCAAAAAATGTTCAATCATCTTTCTGTTTGAAATACAGGAGGTACTAGAGGCCAGCTTCTCTTTTGCAGGGACACATCTTCTACCCTAGTCAAGTACCTAAATACACTGGAGGATTTTGACGCAAAGGCCAACTTCTGAAGCTCATTTCTTATTTGGGACATAGGCAGGAGCTTGTGGCATTAACTGCTCAAGGGCTTCAGCTCTAAAGGAGTTGGCAAAGACGTTCTCAGCCCAGAAAGTTTTTCTATTTCCAACTGTATCAGTTGATCAGAGAAGCAGGTCGTAGAATCACAGAATCAAAGAATATGCTGAGTTGGAAGGATCCCTCAGGATCGTTCCAGTCCAACTCCTGGCCCTGCACAGCACCACCCCAGGAATCACACCTTGCACCTGAGAGCGTTGTGCAAATTCTTCTTGAACTCTGTTAGGCTTGGTGCTGTGACCACTTCCCTGGGGAGCCTGTTCCAGTGCCCAACTACCCTCTAGGTGAAGAACCTTTTCCTAATATCCAACCTAAACCTCCCCTGGCACAACTTCAGGTCTTTCCCTCTCTGGGTCCTGTCACTGGTCACCACAGAGAAAAGATCAGTGTCTACCCCTCCTCTTCCCCTTTCCGCAGCGCTGCTTTACAGCCTCTCATTCCCCAGTCTGTCTGTACATCCAGGGTTGCCCCATCCCAGGTGCAGAATCAGGCACTTTCCCCTGTTGAACTTCATATGATTGGTGATTGCCCAGTCCTCTAATTTGTCAAGGTCTCTCTGTAGGGCCTCCCTGCCCCTGAAGGCTTCAACGGCTCCTCCTAATTTAGTATCATTGGCAAACTTACCCAGTATCCCTTCAAATTCTGCATCCAGGTCATTTATGAAGATGTTGAAGAGCACAGGGATGAGCATGGAGCCCTGTGGGAAACCCATCAGTGACAGGTCACCAGTCCGATGTCACCCCACTCCCTATAACCCTTTGTGCCTGACTGCTGAGCCAGTTGCTCACCCATGGCATGATGTGTTTATCCAGCTCTGTGCCTGACATTTTGTCCAGAAGGATACTGTGAGAAAGTATTGAAAGCTTTACTGAAATTCAAAAAGATGACATCAACTGGCTTCCCTTGCTCAGCTAGGTGGGTTCCCTTGTTGTAAAATGAAGTTTGACAAGCAGGACCTTCCCCTCAGGAAGCCATGCTGGCTGTGATTGATGAATGGTGCTTTCCCAGTTGGTCGTGCTCTCCTTGCAAACCTTGTTCCTCTTCCACACCAAGTCACTTATGACACTTTGCTTCTGATGCACCACTGCTGCCTCATTTTGGAAAACTGAAATAAATGCTGGACCAAACCAAGGAGAACTGCAGGGCTGCCTGGATGCTCTGCTGTGGAGGCAGGTGGTTAAATAGCAGGCAGCTGGCTGTCAAACCTGTGAGTGTGACAGAAGGAGGAGCTGAGGTGGAGGAGTGGGATGGAGGGTGCCCAAGCAGCACTATAGAGCCCACCAAGGGCAACCAAAGGAATGGAAGGCAGTCCATGCTTGGAGAGGGACACTAGTCAGTCTGAACAGGAAAATGGAATCTGGCAAGGACAAGGGCACAGTTTTGTAGCGGTACAGGGGACCCCTGGAAAGACCGTGAAATGAGAACAATCAATTAACAAGCTGCTGTGGCTTCAGAAAAGCCATTATAGACATACGGGTGTAATGAGCACATCTGATGCACAGAAGCTATTTAATCTTCAGCCTCCTGCCTTATAAAGCACCTCTGGGGCACTGGGTAAGTCTGTTAATTATTAAGGTCAACCCTAGCAGACAGAGGTATCCTCAAGTATGGGTTGCTGTGATACACTCAGATAATTTCTCCATTATGCCAATAACTAATTTCCTGAATTGTTCAAGAATTGACAGATTAGCATCCATTAACCAAGTCTTAACTCATGGCTATGGGAGCAGTTACAGGCCACAAGGACTTCAGAACCCATTCGTAGCTCCTTGAGCACATGTGGTATATATACATAGACAGTACTGCAGCAGCTTGGTGTTAGTAAAACAAATATCCAGTGTATGTAAAAAGGCTGGGCAGGCAGTGACAGGCACTGGCTTGAGCAGATGTCTTGATGTTTGTCCTCAGGTGCTCTGAAAGCACAGGATGAAGTCACTCTGACTTTTAAAGTACTGTGTATTGAGGAATTGTAAATTAACAGAATCATAACCAAACCAAAATACCCATTATATTCACTACCAAAAGGTAGCGCTTTTTTTCTGGAAAAAAAAATTCATACAGCAAACATTTCATGAATTTGATAAGTGGGACTTTTTACATTGTTCACCCTTATGCTGCAAGACAAATCTCATTGCTTTTATTTATGCTTGCCATATAATTTTGTGTACCTAAATGCAAACATTTTTTTTCTAAGCACAGCCTATGAAGAACCTTCAGAAACTGCAATAGAGGTAGGTAAGAAATTCCTTTGCTTCACAAAGCAGTTTTATTTTTTTGACTGGAAAAGCAGCTATCCTAAGTGGAGCTGTTGTGAAGGGACACGGCGGGGGGACAGCGCTGAAGCTGCCTGAGCCTGGCACACTGGCTGCACCCGGCCTGTGGAGGAGGAGGGAAATGGCTGTGTGACTGTGTCACAGCATTACCTGTGTCTGCACTTACCTGCCTGAGACTCTTCTGGCTGACTACCTGGAGTTAAACCAAATGAGGCTCAGGAGAGATAGGAAAGAGAAGAAAATAAAACTATGATGGTGGTAAAGCCTACTAATACCAACATTCCTTTAGGGGATCGGTGGGGAGCAAGGCACTAGAATAACTGCTGCTAGCCTGCTGCCAGAAGGTGACAAGCTGTTTTACCAAGGCCAGCAATGAACACAAAAAGATATTAAACCCTCCCTGAACACAGATGAAAGGGCTGGGACTGGGGATATGGAAAGGAGGTCAGAGCAGCTTCCTAAAAAGAAACATTACTGGACTTGCAGCTGCACCTGGGTGTCCAACCAAAGCTGGGGACAATGGACTATGAGAAGGGATTTCAGGGACTTGTCTAAGCTGCTGAAGAGGTGGAAAAGGGGAAGTCCCAAGCACTAACACCTCCCTCAGGCTTAGGTCTGTCTCCTGGTTTGTGGCAGGCTTTTGGCTGTTCTGCCAGCTGTTCTGCCCCAAAGGGAGAGTTTCAGCTGTCCACTGCCGGCTGTTTGGAGGGGAAGGGATTGGCAGGCAATGTTAAAAGACAGCAGTCCTATCTAAATGCCAACAGAGGGAGTAGGGTGGGGGAGACAGGCAGTGGGTGCCAGCCCAGCCATAGGGTGGTGAACATGGCAGCAGCCCTCATCTCCTGGGCTTGT
The DNA here is from genome assembly GCA_013390045.1 of Picathartes gymnocephalus. NCBI lineage: Eukaryota > Metazoa > Chordata > Aves > Passeriformes > Picathartidae > Picathartes > Picathartes gymnocephalus. Next base: position 177,656 of record WEKY01040959.1, read on the forward strand.
ACCCTGGGAGAAATATCAAAGCTGGAGTGGGGAGGGACACTGCTCCCTTACCTGGAATGATGTCTGGCTTTTCTTTCCTCCCAGACATCCTTTACTAGACCAGTCACTACCACAGCATCACTGTAGTACCTGTGTGCAAGGGGCAGGTGGCCGTGGGAGAGGCCACAGGGGAAGAGCGAGCCCAGGTGCACCACAGGCTGGAGCTGTCTGCCCATCGAAACTGCCCAGGTGGCTGTGACTGAAATTTAATTTGCCTGGTGCATTCCATGGACATTTTAATCAGCATTTCCTACAATCTACTTGGCAAAGAGGCTCGATTGGCAGCTGCCTGACTGAATGGGCTTTGCACCCAGTCTAACCTTCTCCATTCGCAATTTCCAGTGCTGGAAAACCTCTCTGTCTCACTTTCAGAAGTTTCTATAGCAATCAGAGCCATCCTAGCGAAGCACTGAAAATGGCAGCCCATTCAGATTGTAATTTTGCTGGACAGTAATTGCTCCTCTCTCCACCAGCCTCTCAAATGTTACTTTTTGGGAGATATCAACTGCAACTGGAGGAGACTGGTCCTCTGCCTGTGTTTTCAACCAATTTTTCTCCCCCTGCCCCCTGAGGAACTTTGTTAGCATTTTACAGTGTTTGAACCTCGATTAGCAGGGAAGTGTTGCTGGGCACATCATATCTCAGCTACAGGAAAGACCTGACATGAGTGATGCTCTCAGCAGGCCTGCAGGAACAAACCTCACCACCCAACACATCATGTTGTGACCTGAACATTATCCATCACTGCATGTAGAAAAAGTTACACAAGTGTGTTTGCCTTTGTAAAAGACCAGAGCACTCAAAGCTTTTTTCTTTGTGTCGGTGAGCTTACTTTTCCTGGTTCAGTTGACTTCAGCTTAAACAATCACTTCATCTTTTGTTCCATGCTTCATTTTTCAGTGGCTGTGATTGCTCTTAATTACTGTGACACTGAAGAACCATGTGCTAAAAATATATTAAGTAACAGAACTGAAGGTTTTCTTGCAGGAAGAGAATGTGGTATCCCACAGCTTGTGAAGAAATCAGTTAACCATTTCTTAAGCTCTTGTAATAATCTTCCCCAATACTTTTATGGCTATTGTTGCCTGCTGGAAAAAATTAGCTTAAAGCTGAGTAAGGGGAATTGTGGATAAGTGTTTGCAATTTGACTTTGGACTGACATAGTATGGTTGCACTCAGAGAATTTGAAGTCTTTGCACTGGCAGCAGTACTCAAATCTGGGAATATAGGATTCGCTTTGGAAAAGAGTGGATTTTTATAACGATTTAAATGAACAATTTCAGCTAGAGAGTGGATTAACAGAGCCAACTAAACCCTTCACCCTGACAAGGAACTGGCGGGAGGACTATAGAAACACATCCAAAATTTTACCAACATGAATGCAGAGTGCTAGGTCAGTGAGAAGCATTTCTGTATTTTAATGGCTCTCTTAGAAATCAATTCAATTTAAAACAAAAGTTGTTTTACAAATATGTGGAGAATGCAGAAAGCTGGAGAGGGAGCAAGTGGCCTGCATCCTCCATTTGCTCCATCCTCCCTCTCCTTTCGCACTAGGGACTGCCACTGCAAGGCCCCCTTCTGGGCAGACGCACAGGCAAAAGCAGCCAGCACCCCAAACCCAAGGGTCAGACATGGCTCCCATTCTCCAGGGGCATGGGTGCACCCCCAGACCCCACAACCTGTATTTCATATGTGCCAGAGCTCCTGAGACCCAAAGCCAAGCAGCAGGAAACTCTAAGCCCAGGGGTCTTGAGGAAGCTGAGACACAAAAACCTGTGCTTCTACATCAGAAATGAGGTTACAGAACAAGAGAATATTAAGTATTCCAGGATGAGGAGCAATCTTCACTGACAAGAGATTGACACATTGGGGATCGATCAGGGCAATACAAGAGAAACATCCACTGGACAAACGAAGCTGCAAAGGCAGATTGGCAGCACCTGTTCTTGAAGGATTTCAGAAGAGGCAGCAAAGCAAAGGGACTTTTTTTTTGAGCAAAATTTCTAATTAAACCCTGACAGCTCACTGCTGCAGGATGTTTGAAGGAAAAACAGGGGAAAGGCCCATGAGTGACAAAGCATACGACCATACAACCATCGTTGAGGGTACAGCCTCTTCCTTCACAAACCTGTGTGAATCTGTAATGGGAGAGTAAAACATCCCATTCTGGATGCTCTTCTCAAACACTGGATACCACAATGCTACAAGCAAGATTCTGAACAAGTTGGTTGCTTGACTTCCAGTATTACACTATCCCTCTTCCAAGAAATGGGAAAATACAATGTTTGTAGTAAATGGTATAGAAATAGGCCCAAAGTTTAACCCTGCCTAAAAATTTTACACCACTGGTTTCTCAAGTCCGAACTGTGAAACACTGCTTGCCATCTGCAAGCCAGAACTGCCTGTCTGCCTCTGGCATCCATGGAGAAGTGCCATGCTGCAGTAGTGCTCTCCCATTCTCAGCACTCAGAGGTGCTCCTTCAGGGCACTTGCACTGGGGAGCTGCAGTGATCCTCAGACCCTCCCAGACCTTCAGTGTGGGGGTTCTCTGCCACCCTACATGTTAACCAACTGCTTCCCAGGGCAATTTTCCAAGATCTGCAAAACTAAACACAGAACTAATTGGCTGACAGCAAAAGCACATCTTGAACAGCTAAGAATCCCAAATTACAGGGGGAAGAAAAGCATTTTAATTGTGGTTTGCATACAGCTATTTTGTCTCGCCCTCAAGTTGTTGGAGAAAAGAGACAGAGAGGTGGAAGAAAGGGTTCCAAACCCAAAAATTAGGGCTGCTGGCAGCAGTAACTGAGGCAGACAAGTGTAAACTACTTCTGGAGGAGGACCTTTCTGACAAGCCCTGGATATCCCAACCCAAAAACTGAACCATATGTAGGGCAATGGCTACAGCTCATACAGGCAACCATGTGCCCAGAAACTGGCAGTGCTGTCAGTCCAGGTTTGCCCCCTGGATACAGAGATTTTAAAAAAAGCAATTACACTAAGTCATGAAGAGCAAAGGGCTGAAGCACCTCTCCTAGGGAGACAGGCTGAGAGAGGTGGGGTTGTTCAGCCTGGAGAAGGCTCCAGGGAGACCTTGCAGAAGCCTTCCAGTACCTAAAGGGTGCTGCAAGAGACCTGGAGAAGGACTTTTTACAAGGGTATGTAGTGACAGGACAAGGGGGGATGGCTTTAAACTGAAACAGAGAGGACTTAGAGTGGCTATGAGGAATAAATTCTTTACTGTGAGGGTGGTGAGGCACTGGGACAGGTTTCCCAGAGCAGCTGTGGATGCCCCATCCCTGGCAGTGTTCCCAGACAGGCTGGATAAGGCCTTGAGCAACCAGATCTAGTGGGAGGTGTCCCTGCCCATGGCAGGGGAGGTTGGGACTAGAGGATCTTAAAGGTCCATTCCAACTCCTTAACATTCTATTACTCTAATTAACAGGGGGTCTGTCTATCCAGAACACATACCTAAAAATAGCATGAATAAGTGACATGTTTATAAAATCTGGATTTATTGATTTTTCTTTATTATAAGATAAATTCTTCTCAAATAACAGAAGGATTTGACAGTGTTCAGTCTGTAATATATTAGATTCAAAATGACATATTTAAAAAAATATTCTCTGTATACAAGGAAAATTCTAACAGAATTTACAGAGCCACTGCATTTCACATGTACAGGATCTGAGGTTGTTATGAATCTTATAGGAAATTTGTTACTACAAGTAAAAGAAAAACCACACAAATTATTTAAAGTTTTAAGCACAAACCTCAAACTTTTCTTCTTTAAATAGATTCTTAAAATAGATGCATTATTTAAAACAAAATCACTACAAAGAGGCACGTGCTGTTTAGTGGATGACATTAATTCTGTAACCCAAACAAGGAGACTAATCCACTCTGAGTAGCTAAATTATTTTTTCGCACTGTTTACATACTTTACTGAAGTATTTTCATCCCAGAGCCTCAGCAAGCATCTTAGAATATTAATGAGAGAAGCTTGGCTGCACGCCAGAGTTACCAAGTAAGAATGTAACATCATTCCCATTTTATCAACAGGGAAACTGAGGCACCAGGTGTATTCAGATCCAGGCAACTGCAGAAAGAAAAATCCTGAATCTTAATTCTGTTAGCCATGTCTTGATGGAGAGACTGTTATTCCTCCTTGTTAGATGCTGGTGACCATGCTGGGCACTGTTTGAAACCTGGTCAGTTGCTTTTTTTCACGTTTAGATTGCTGCAAAATAGGTGACATCTATCCAACTACAGTGTCATCACAAACACCTTTACTAAAAAAAAAAACATTGATGGTTTTCCTTTTCAGATCAAAAACCAGCAACAGCAAAAAGTGCATCTTAATCCCTCCAAAGCCTTTGCAAGGCTGTCTTGTTCTACCCAAAATACTGCAATTGTTCCCTCAATCTGCACAGTAACAAATACTGAAAACCAGTAACTCTGAAAGACAGAATAGCACTATTTATTATTAAAAAAAAAAAAAAAAAAAGTTAAGTTTTTGGGCATTGTGAACATTCCTTGGTCAACCAAGTATTTGAAAGAAGTTAGTTGAGAGATTCTTAGCAGGACATGACCTTTAGAAAACATGAAGTGTTTCACATGGTCCATAATCACCAGGATTTTACTTCCTATGACAGCAAAATATTATACCACATCAATAAAGGTCACTTTAAAAGACTTTTAAAAATAACTTGTCAATAATGTTTGGTGAACTACTGAAGGAAATAAAAACTTGTTGCAGATCTGAGATTACATGAATTCACAAGTGAAGAAAAACTTAAAAAGCCAGGACTTGAACTCTGGATAGAAGCATCCAGCACAAATCCAGCAATTTTTAAGGCCATTATGGAGTGTGCATAATTTAGTCACAGGCATCTCACTGTTTATGTTTTGGCAAATACAGCATCTTCATGTGGGAATAACAATAACAAGACTCTTGCTGTCTCACAGCAGCAGGAGCAGGCCAGGCAGCATGGGACAGGACAGCTCGGAGCACAGGTGGCCCAGCACCTTGGGGCACGACATAACCACTCTTGTCCATGGTGTCCAGTGAGAGTCTGGCTGGCACCAGTTGCCTGGAAGGTGTCTGACCCAGAAGCAGCACCCTCAACTCAGCACTGGAAAAAGGCTTTATACATGCTACAGCATCATAAAATAAGCAAATAGGGTCTCACTTTCTTCAGGGAGGTAGATGGGCATAAATGTGCTGCTTCTGTGATCACTGGGGCACCCTCTGCCCTGGCTGACCAACTGGTCCAATCAATTTCTCCTTGTGGACCTGACCCAAAAGTGGCAAACCTCCCTCTGCAGCACAATCACAAATACAGCGCAGTGATTTAGGCAACTTTTCTTGTTTTGAGGCTGAAAACACTTCTGGACGCTTCCCCATTTATTTTCCTTGATTACTGCTGGTATACCAGTGACTCCCAACAGATGAATTTCTTGCTGGCCAAGCAAAGACTGCACTATTGGTTTTATTTAGCAATATGTCCCAGAAGCGATGCTAGCTCTGGAAGCTTTTAGGAACTTCTCTCCTGTGTTTTCAGAGCTCACCTATATCCTCAGAGGCTTTCAATGGTACATCAGTCCCACTGCATTTAGGAGCTTCCAAAAACCTGGGGTATCTGAAGTTGGGGTGTGCACTCAGACTGCAGAAAAGCCTCAAATACCAATGAGCAAGGCAGCACCAGTTTGAACACAAACAGGGATCCCATGGTTAAAGGAGCTTGGCCATCACCCACACAGACCGTGGAGAAACACCTCACTTCCCCAGCCTGAGACAGTCTCTGTGGGAATGAAGAACCTGCCAGGACCTCCTCTCGCATAGGTCCCAGACATGTTATCTGTGTTCTGCAAGATCACACGCTTCCCCTGTACCACCTGACAGAGAAGGATATACAGGCTAAACATATAAACAGTTTTTAAAAGAATGTAAATAATTATCCATGTGCAAAGTGCCTTAGGTTATCTACTACCATCTCCCATTTTCCCACAACACATTGTGGTTCAGACATGGCAGGAGGCATTTGAATGATACTCAAAAGAAGTCAAGGCCGAAGCTTCAGGAGAGTTACCAGCATAGTCCCAGGCCACGTATAAATATAGAAACACACACAAATTATATATATTAGTTTTATCTAGATTCATATAGACATGTATAAATTAAATATACATATGTGTTTGTATATATAGACACACATGCATGAATGTCAATAGTCCCTTGGACGAGAAACCTAATCCAAATCTCTGAAAGCATACACCAGTTATTTGGATATTCTTAAGTATAAGCAATGTATTCTGATTGGAATTTCCATAAATATGCATTAAAATTCTCCATGGTAGTCACTCTTGTAGGAATAATAATACAGTTCCATGAGTTGCAAACTATAAATACAGGCTTTAAAAATTATTTGAAGAACAGTTATAGGCAGTGTAAGTAACTTCCAGGACAAACAGAAGGGATCAGAACAGAAAACTAGACTTGAGCATGTGGCTCCCTAACAAAAGTAAGTGCACAGGACCTCTCAAGCCCTCCCTGCTGCCCAGAAGGCCCTTTTAGAAGCTTTTTGTAATTGTGATGGGAGACAATTTGGTAACAGACAGAAAAAGGTCATGTTTCAAAATCCAAGAAAATCTCTCAAAGTTGGGGACAGTGTGTTACATATCTCCTCCCTAGGAAATTAGGGCAGTCTTTTCAGTCCATCTACATCTTTTTTCCTGCTCAAAGTTTCTCAATATGCTCTTAAGATTACTTTATAAAAATACATGATAAGCCAATGCACACAATAGCATGTTTTGTTTCAGTTAGATTAAAATCAAGAATGACACTACTGCATCTTTGACTAAAACAGAGTTTCCAACTACAAACATGAGGATGGGTGATGTGTCTTGAGGTATCAGTTACTATCCTATCTTTTCCATAAAACACATTCCTATGGTAACATGATGAATTGCCTCAGTAGTACTCAGTACTACTCCCCACAGATCAGGGCAGGTGTGTTAGCAGCAGTGGAAGGCTTGGTGTAGAAGCAGCCTAAGAAAATTCAGGGTAGAGATGTCACTGGTGCAGAGGCAGCATATCCTGGCTTGCAAGAACCACAAAATTTAGGAGGAGTAGCAACTTGCACTTATTTGTTACAGCATACCCTGTCTTATCAAGGTCTCTTTTCCCATCCATTACTTAGATCTTAATCCTGTGCAGCTTCAAGTACCTTAAAGCTTCTCCTCAGGGCTCTCTTGGTTCAAACCATGAGCTTTCAAAGAACCAGACTGAGCAACAGTCTGATTAAAAAAACCTCCTAGAGCCTGAACGTCAACAGATGGCTAGACTCAGAGAATAGAAAAAAAAAAACCACCAAAACCACAACACACTACAGAGGAGTTCCAGGATTCTAGCATGGACAACATCAGGAGTTTCTTAAAGCATTTGATTTTTCTTTTGAGCAAGCAGCACTGCACATGACAGAAGCAGTGCATAAACAGTGAAGTGTCCACTTCATGTGACAACATAAATGACTCTGCATAACTCATTAACTTTGCATGTAGACCAATTCTCCAGAAAAAATTCTAATCCCAAATATACTTCCTGAACATCAAAGTTATACTTTAGAGAATCATTAAGGTTGGATAAAACTCCAAGATCACTGAGTCCAACTTTTGTCCCAACATCACCTTATTAAATAAACCACAGCACTAAGTGCCATGTCCAGGAATTTCTTGAACACTTCCAGGGATGGTGACTCCACCACCTCCCTGGGCAGCCTGTTCCAATACTGGACAACCCTTTCAATGAAGAAATTCTTCCTCATGTCCAACCTGAACCTGCCCTGGAGCAGCTTGAGGCTGTGTCCTCTCATCCTGTCACTGGTTGCCTGAGAGAAGAGACTGACCCCCACCTGGCTACACCCTCCTCTCAGGGAGTTGTAGAGAGTGATAAGGTCACCCCTGAGCCTCCTTTTCTCCAGGCTAAACACCCCCAGCCCCCTTAGCTGCTCCTCATCAGACTTGTGCTCCAGACCCTTCACCAGCTTCACTGCCCTTCTTTGGACTCACTCCAGCACCTCAATGTCCTTCGTGTAGTGAGGGGCCCAGAATCAAACACAGGATTAGAGGTGTGGCCTCACCAGTGCTGAGCACTGAGGGACAATCACTGCCTTAGTCCTGCTGGCCACACTGTTGCTGATCCAGGCCAGGATGCCATTGGCCTTCTTGGCCACCCGGGCACAGCTGGCTCATGTTCAGCTGCTATTGACCAGCACTCCCAGGTCCTTTTCTACTGGGCAGCTTTCCAGCCACTCTGCCCTAGCCTGTAGCACTGCCTGGGGTTGCTGTGGCCCAAGGGCTGAGACTCAGCACTTGGCCTTGTAGAACTTCACACAACTGGCCTCAGCCCATTGATCCATCCTGTCCAGATCCCTCTGCAGAGCCTTCCTACCCTCCTGCAGATCACCACTCCCACCTAACTTGACACCATCTGTGAACTTACTGAAGGTGCCCTTTGATCCCCTTGTCCATGTCACAGATAAAGATATTGAAGAGGGCTGGCCCCCACACTGAGCCCTGGGGAACCCCACTGGTGATCAGCCACCAGCTGGATATGACTCCATTCACCACCACTGTATGGACCCAGACATCCAGACAGGTTTGAAGAAGAACAAATGAAGGCAAAATTTCCCATATCCACACACTGGTGGTACAGAAAAATAACGGAGACCTCATGTTTTAAACTCAATAAACTATTGATGAAAGAAAACATGGTCCAGATGATAAAGTGCAATTATTATTCAAGTTGTGCTAAAAAGTTTTCCAGTACTTTTCCGAAGGTTTTCCAATTTTTCTTCTTGGATTTCATGCTGTAATTTTACTTCTTGGTGATTTCATTCAACTTTTAATTATGTTTTTTTTGCTTCTGTCCCCATCATTCCAGTACTGTTCGGTTTGCATTTCTGTGAGCCGTGAGAGAGTACGCTGAAAGGCAAAGACTTCCTCTTCTCCTGTAAACATGGAGAGTCCTTTGGCAGAATCCTACATCAATACACAAGAACAGTACCAACAACCTGTGAGACACGTGGCTGTACTGAAGTGAATCCTGTCTAACTCCTAAGGCTCAGTGCTATACAGGCTTTGATAAAACAGGACAGCAGCATGGCACCAAAAAATCAAAACTAATGTCCAAAAATTAAAGAAAAGCACCTATTTCAGCTAGGTAATCCCCTGAAGGAATATAGCACAGAGAATAATTTAGTTTTAAAACAACACAATGACAGGTTAACCATCTATTTTCCCTTTTCTGTTGACTAATTCTACACCAATTGTTAAACAAATTATTTAAAAAATCATTAGCAACAACTGAGTTGCAGGGAAAAAGAAACAGAATAAGCAACATGCAAAGTAGTACTGTTTGTGAGAACTTGTGAGGCCATTCTGTAGTCTAGGAAGAGGTAGAACAAACCATCTCTTATTTATGTATTTTAAATGTAGGAGATAAATCAGCATTTTCATATATGACTGGCAGATACAATGATTAATATTTAAAATGACCCTAAAACTTACACAAAATGGTTCTACATATAGTGACATTTTCTTTGACTGTGAATAAGTAGCACATGTAATTATCAGAGTGACAGACAGACTGCAGAAAAAGCAGCAATTCATAAGTTAAATGTTTTCTTGATTCCCCTTCCTAAAATGCTGCTGCAATTAGAAGACTAAACCCAATTTTGTTACAAAAGGGAGATGATGTTAAAATCATGTACCTGGCTCAAGTCCAAATCATCCATCAACACTCTGTTGTCCTGCAGTTCAACACTGTCATGTTCCACCAGGAACAAGCTTTGGAGAGGAGTTGCTGCGGAACAGATAATACGCACCTGAGAGGAGGAAAACGGGCAACAGTATCATCACTTGGGCTTTACAGGAACAGGATAAAATACATGATCTATGCAAAGCAAACTTCAAATTAAAACCTCAGTGTTTTTTCCCCAGTGTTTTTTCTTTCTCTTATTAGCACTGCTGTTACAGATTTACCTGATTCAGTCAGATAGAATATTAACCTTACAGGATCTTTTTCTCAATAACAACTGATGTAACTTTTACTCAGAGAACAGAACTGTGCTATCAAATACTCAGAATATCTGCTACACAGGCAATGAGTTCACCATAAAGTTTACTTTCTAAAATAACAGCTGTATAGTAACCAATGCTTACTTTTCACCCCTAGTGAGAATCCTCTCAGAGGGTAGATATACTACACTAGTTAAAGAACACTAAAATTCCAAATTTCCCAGAAGGCTCAGTGAAGCCCTTCTTGCCTTTATCTGTGCTACTCCAGTAAAACTTACTTGCTAGTAACAATAATGATGCTGTTTTCATGTCTGCTGGGAGGAGATACAATGTGCAGTGAGAGATGGGGGCTGCAATGAAGACAGACTGAAATAATACTACACAAGGAGAGTCTTGTTGAGAGCATGCAGGCAGGATGTTTGTGTTGTGGACAGGCATCCACAAATATACTCAGGTATTTTTCCCAACTACTTTTGATGGGAGTTTAATACTTGTATTTTTCCTATGGGGGAATAGAAAGAGACTGCTTGCAATTCTTAATGACAGCACAAACACAGAGCAGACCATCCCCCTATTTCTAACACATTAGTTTAATATTAGCATATTGTCTTAGCAAATGTCCATTTCCAAATCATGAAGCATAAAGAATCTGGCTAATTTGAATGACACTGATTTGAATGAGACTACTCATACACTGAGTTAGTTCAATACCTCACTGAGTTGGGGCCTTTCTGATTAACAACCAATGCCAAAACATTCATTACAAGAACCAACCTCAACTGACACTTCCCAACTGCATAAATGTTTAAGTATGTGCAAATATAATCACATCTAAGATAGCGTTTCATATCTTCATATCACTTTTAAAACAATCACCTTAAACAGGAACTTCCCTTTGTTTTAGTTATGCTGATTTTGCTTCTATGATTGAAATCTCTGTAAATCCACATGAAGTACTGTATTTATCATTCTTATTCCATAAGCAATTGTGCAATCTAATGTAAAGTCTACAGTGACTATTTCCTTTAAACTTTATGATGTAATTGTGCCATTAACTCCTCCTTTCTGATCAAAAAGGCACTGATTCCTGACCAACTGCCCATACAGATTAAAATCTAAAAAACTCCAATTCACTCCAGCACAGTTGGCAGCACAATCTTTCATTATTAAAATAATGACATGGCTTCTGTTATTTTCCTGGGTTAGGAGAGAACATCCCCATTCAAGAACAGTAAATGAGCTCAGGCTTATATTTATGGTCATGCTTAATACTCACAGAAAACAAAACAAAACAAAAAATCTGTTTGTCTTTATTTCAATGGGACTGGTTTTTTTTGTAAAGGTAGAATGATGTTTCTTTGCAGTGCTAGTTCATTCTGCTTATGTTTTCCAAACCATTACTACAGAAAGCCTTACTTCAACCAATAGTAACAGTCAATTTTAGGACTCCCAGTATTATTCCTATGCATTCAGGAAAGGCTTGGTTCTCACCTTATGCTCATAGAAGGTATCAATAAGAGTGATAAAACGACGAGTTTGTGTCCTTTTTGCTATTGTAAGAAGTGGTATGTCACGAACAAACACTGTGTCAAAATGCTTTGATATTTCCAAATAGTCACTGGCTCCAAGAGGCTGAAACAAAACAAACCATAAGAAATGGAAACTCATGATAGAATGACACAAACACTGTATCTTAACATACTACAGTAACAGAAGAGAGCTGTAAAGTCCGGATCGTATTCTTATATTTATTCCTTTGTATTTCACTTGAGGAATGCTCGATTGCCCTTAGTGACATAGGTATACGTGTGTGTTCATACTGCTGGCTTTACATGAACAGTGAGAGTTAAAAATGTGGCTTTTCTGCACCCAGACAACATTATTATCTCTCTCTGACAACCTCAAATAAAATAATCGCTATAAACCATAATCCATAGAAGACATGTGATTTCAACCTAAAGCATAAATAATTTGAATAGCTATTAGGATGCTTTCCAGCAGCAAGATTTTTAAATGCAAATTCATAGGCTAGTTACTAAATCCTAAGTAGAGCTGCATTTAGTTCACCCAGGACTAACCCAGACTGAATAAATATCTTATATTTTAAGTACTGAAAGCAAGAGGAAACAGGCAAAAATACAATTTTGCAGCAGTTCCTTTGTTCATGGTTTCTCCTGTAATAATGAAATAAAAATCTTCAAGAAGAACTCATTAGTTTTTCTTTCTGTATCTAAACCATCAACAGAAAATACGCACAAATAGTAGTAGCTCATTCAAGCTAAAATTACTTTTTCATTACATGGAAGTTATTTTTTTCTGCAAAATACATCCTATCAGTACCACGGGCAGTACTTTATCATGAGCTATTAAAATTCGTTCTCCTGAATTTCTTCCATTGGTTTTACTACTGCAAATACTTCAGAATCTTGTCAGCAGCTACTGCAGAGAGCAAGTTCAGCAGCATTTTGCATGGTCACAACTCCCTTCCCAGATAATGACAACTACCATGTGCTATACCAACAGTTTAATACTGTTATAAAGCACTGCAGTACTGCTATTACCTTAAAACCAGTAAACACAAAATATCTTCTCTAACTGAAATTGTGAGATGAATTTGTTGTAGGCCAACACGTAACTTCTTAACTAGAACCCTTCTGCAAGAAGTTATTTTAAGGAATTATTAATAGCTGCCCATGAATAGAACTTTGGATTTTGTTTAGATGCTAGAATAAAAAAACTTGTAGAATGGTCTCTACACAAGCACAGGAGAGAGAAGCCCATTCCACAAGAGAGAGGAGGCATTCCAAAAATTCTTCTGAAAATTAATGGGAATAAGCTAACCTTCCAGGTGGGTATTAAAGCCTCTCACTCTCTGCCAGCTCTCCCACTTGCAGTTTCATGAATCACCCTTCTTTCCCATTCCCAAACACGCAACTTCCCTGTAGCATCTATGGAAGAGAATTACTACAAAAACTTTCAATTCTTCTGAGCAGTGTTTAACAACAGTATATGCTACATTCTCCCTTCAGGATTATATTTCTGCTTATTTTCTTTCTCAATTTCAGTCCCCTAATTACTACTATGGACTTATTAATCAGAAACCAAAAACTCATCATCACGAGGGCCACCAGCAAAGCTTCATGCAACACCTCTGAAAAAAACCAAAATCCTATCTGGATAAACCAGAGTAGCTGAACTCAAAATGTTTTGATGAAATAAAGCAAGAAAATGTTCAAGAAAGTGAAAGGAAATGATGGATGGAAACAACACAGAGTGAATTCACTGGACACCTTGCCACCAGACACAAGTGATACATCTGGACAGCCAGAGTATCAAGTGCAAAAGAAAACAATGGGAGCACTAAAAGCAACACAACCAGGATGCTGCTGGAGATTTTAAGACTAGTGATAAGCAAATAGTTTAGGTAAGGGTAATTTTAATCCATACTTAGGACTGGAATACTGTTAAACACAGAAGAGGTCAAGTATGCCTGTGTGATGAGTACCTGTGAGGGAGAACAGCAGTGACCTTGTACACAAGAAAGGTAAGAATTTCTCATATCTCCCCTTAGGTAAGAAATTAGACATCACTGCTGTGCTGATTCATTCTTTTATCACAGGAAGAGCCCAAACAGTCTTCTGCCAAAACCCAAAACCCTGAGGAATTATTCTGCCCTGCCTCGATGTGACACACTTTCTCACACAAACCATACCAATACACTCTCCCCATCTCAAAGTATCAGATATTAAAAGCTGATTCCTAAAATTAAAAAACACATAACTAAAAATTAAAGTGTCCAAACTTTCGTAAAGTGGGCAAACTGGAATGCCCAACTAATGAGCTAGACAGCTGAGAACTTGGTGCGTACACTGGTGGATATCCAAACAGAAGAATAAAAAACTTGGACAGTCAGAGGGAAGAAACAGGTGGAAGACAAAAATAAGGCTAATGTATTTCAAATGGGAAGAATGGAAGATGCACTACTTATACTGCTTTTCATACAGACTTAAAATCATAGTTCACAGAAAGTTACAATATGCATCTTTATCACAGTCAAACAGGAATTCAATCTACTTCAGCAGTGCAAAAAGCAAGCAATTAAAGAATTCCTCTAAATAAGGGCATAGAAGGCAGATCATTTCAAGCTTTAACAAGAACTTCTGAAACATCTACACTAACACTAAGTGATAATACTCTGTAAAGGTTGGCAGAAACATGCCTTTGGAGACTCCAAAACCTTACACTCAGAATGATCTGAGCCTAGCAGCATATGAGTACTTTAATAGAGTAAATTTGGTACTGCCCTGGCAAGACTCAAGTCTGGTGAGACACAACTGGAATGCTGAGTCAGCCATTCTGCTGTTAAATATGGCTCAGGTGTTACCAGATGTAGTCCCTTACACAGAGGAGTTCTCAAACTCCCCACTTTTGGAGTTTAGAGACAGTCCTGGAGATGAAAGACGAAGCTTTTAGTCTTGTTTCCAACATGACTTACTCTTGTCTTGGGAAATCCTCTAATTTCCTTCTGCCTTACTCAGTGTAAAAGAAAGGAACCACCAGCAAATTTGCAAATGCTCTGGTGAGAGATTAAAGTCCTTTTTTGTATACCTCTGACCTTGCTACTGGCCCAGTTTCCATGCTCCCTGTAATTGCTTCAAAGCTGATCTAACCCACCAGCTAACTCAAAATGCTCCAAACACAAAAGACCATGATGCAGGGGCACCCTGACAGCTCCTCAACTCACATTCTCACTGGCCTGCTGCCCCCCAAACCTGGCATGAGGCTGGCACAAGCACCCATATACCATCTCTGCCACACAGGAACAGAAACGGGGAAATGGGTTCAAGGCCAGACTGCGCCATCGCTAGAGGCTCTGGCTGTACAGTCCATATATGGAAGCTCCACCAAGGAGCAAATTTCTGCTGTTCCACAGCCCTCCCCTCACCTTCACAGCACTGCCTTACTGCCTTCAGGCCCTTTTTCCCTCACCATGCACCAAGCAGTGGCTGGGTCCCAACTGCCAGCAACACCAGCTCAGACTAAGTAACAAGACTAGACACACGATTTTAGGCACATAGCACTGTTCTCTGTATAACCCTCCAGGGCTGAAATTTATTTTGTGAATCTCAACCAATCACAGAAAGTATTTCACTTTAGTTAGCAGCACACATGAAGGTATTTCTTCCTCTGAAGTTGCTAATGAAGCCATAAATCCTCCTAATATTGATACATACATATGTAATCCTCTTACTAAAAGTTTATCCTGATTAATCTTATCCTCTGAATAACACTGTAAAAATAACTTCATTTGGCGTGTGTTTCTGGTACTGTCTGATCTCTTTTGTTTCATCAATTATTGATCAAAACTCAACTGCAGAACAATAAGACATTTATGTAATGACTATCACCATTTGTTACCAGTTCTTTCACATGCTATAATATTATTTTAAAAAACTCAAAACATTAACAGATGGTATTATCTTATGTTATTATTTTTCCTGCATGTGTATATACTGTAAAACTGTTGTGGATTTTTGTCATTAGCTCTGATGCCAAGAGTCAGTATTTTACATGCATCATACTAATGCAAAACGCATTAGCACTAACATGGGCTACACTCCTGACAAAGTGCTTACTCCACTTCAGCCCGCTTGACTGAGTTCTCACCTTCATTTGTTTTTGTTTCTCTGTCTACTTAATGCATTTTCAGCTATCATCATCTCAGTTCAAGTAGCATGTTTATTATTTGGAGCTCTCTGTGGGCTGTTTTAGAGTTAGTCGTCTCCTGCTTCTGTTACATAATGCATTTAATTATAGTATAAAGCATCTTTTTTCTTAGTTGACTCATCAGTGGCCCAGTATATAACCTTTCAAAGATTGAAGAATACAGAATGTTTTACATATGATAGAAAAGGATATGTCATTTCAAGATAATATGTATTTTTTTGTTGATGTTGCAAGATATTCCAAGGCCAGTTCCAGCCATTCCCGAAGACACATGATTGACAGTACCTATAATTTTGTGCAGACACTCTTAACACTCCAAAACTTCCTATAAACAACACCCAGTTTAAGACTAGATAATACTTACAACCTAATCATTAAGTATAAACAAAAAAAAAAAAAAAAAAGCTCTGTTGTTTCCAAACAAACAACACACTATCACTAGTTAG
Source organism: Picathartes gymnocephalus (assembly GCA_013390045.1). NCBI lineage: Eukaryota > Metazoa > Chordata > Aves > Passeriformes > Picathartidae > Picathartes > Picathartes gymnocephalus. The sequence continues at coordinate 193,948 of WEKY01040959.1, forward strand.
GGTCATAAAATGGAGCACTGAGACAATATGTCAAAATCGTAACTCCAAGAAAGGAACAGAAAATCCCAAGGCATGATATATGATGCCACAGCATGCTGAAGTTTAAACAAAAACGGGAAGAGGTAGGGCATGGCTAACTTGGTTAAAAAATTTAAAGCTACTAATGGCAGTGCAAATCATAAAACCATATAACAGTTTGGGTTGGAAGATACCTTAAAGATCATCTAGTTCCAACCAGGAGAGCAGGAATCTAAGATCTGTAAATGCTGGAGTGAAAGATATTTTCTGGATCAAGCACAGCCCCTTGCTATCTCAGGCTATCTTATCACAGAATCCTGTTAAGAAGTAATTTGCTTGTTCTTACAGCAAAAGATTTTTAGTCACATTTCTCCTAGTGGAAAGTTGTTTCATATCTTTGCTCTTCTGCTTAACCAGATGCTTCTAATTTCCAGTTCTTTTATTTATTTATGTATTTATTTAAACAATATGCTCAAAGCTGGCTGAATACTGGAAGAATGCAAAAGGCACGTTTCTGCTCTAAAAGCTCTCACTGCTAAATTTCCAGTTCCAACTCCGAAGTATAGCATTATCAATGAAATGGTCTCCAAAAATAGTTAAAGCTTAAAAATTTATAGGTCTATTTAAATATTTACACTTACTGTTAAGATTTCAAAACCATGATCAACAAAGCTTTGAAAAAAGAGAGAGAAGTACATTCAAGAATTTAAGAAACAAAAATTAAATTAAAAAGGCAAATCCTTAAAACTACAATTAGCTTCAAAAATCTTGTATTACCTGGTCTACAAAGCATAGGATCTAAACCCTCAAAGTTTATGCAGCTTTCACTGAAGGGAGTGCTCTCTAAAAATTAAGCTCTGATACACATAAAATATAAAACAGAAAGGTGGTTTGACTAACAATATAACTGTATTACAATATTTCCACTTGAAATAAATTTCTTGAGATTATTTTATAAAATATACCCATGAATAAGATAAGGCAAATTTTTTGGGGGGGTAGAGAATCTGATTAAATCCTTAAAGCAAATGTAGCTAATAAAAGACAGACTCTCAGTCTAGAGCTTAAGCTGCAAAAGCTAATCTCTTAGGAATAAAACTAAGATCACAAACTAAGGAAGACTATGATTCTAAAAGGTAACTGAAAATAGTGCTTATCTGTGGTATGTTTATTTACACCTATACCTGACAATCCTACAAACCTAAAGATGACACCAAATTATACTGTGGATACATTCAGCAGCTTTTAATGAAGATAGTTCCCTCAAAATGATTCAGCTTCATTAAACTGCAAATGCAGCTGAGTTACATCATCATGTAGGGCAGATATTCAGCTGACTTAAAAACAGACACTTGCATTTCAAATGCATCGCTTGATGCATTTGAAAATTGTCAGCTTTTTTTTTTCTTTTCTGTCCTTTTTTTTTTAATTTTTTTTTTTTTTTTTTTTTTTTTTTATTTAAAGCTTGGTTACATCTTTCCCTTTGAAGTGCAAGCTATTCAAGTTAAGAACTACATCTTACTCCTGGTCTCTACAGCACACCTATTGCAATGGAACAACAACTTAACAGAAACCGTTCACCACTTATTTGTTGTGATAATCTACACAAAAATTCTATTTTGTCAATTTCAGAAACATTAAATAAGAACTAGGGGAAAAAATTGACAGTAGGATAACCTTTTACAACATAAATACTGTTATTAAATTTATTTTCAGAGTTTTAGTGCTATCGTATGTTTGCTATGGTTAGTATCATGTTAAGACACTACATTCATAGGTACTGGGCAGTTGGATGAAAGGATATATTGGATTACCTAATGGAAAGCCTACAAGCTCCATGCAGCAAAGCAGCTGAGCCTCTGCGAGGAGCAGGCTGCCGTGCTTGAGCGGTCACAGCCCGGTTCCCGGCAGAGGGCAGCAGCTGCTGCGCACCAGCCAGAGGAGCTCGGGATCTCCCGACTGCCTTCTCTCCATGACACTACACGGAAGGTACGCTGTTGGCTGCGTTATTTATGCCAGACAAAACTGTAACTATTACCAGTTTTTAAGGAAAAAATTTTAAAAGGGAACTGGCAGAGGGTGATTTTTTCTAAGGTGTAATGAACACTTTTCTTCATGTGTGAACACACTAAAATATTTGCACAATTGCATGAATATATATAGGGATTTTAAAACCAAGTTAATATACACATTTTATTTTTAAAGGTATCTGGTGGTCTCTCATTCACACATTTAACTCAATTAACAAATTAACTAATTATGTTGTGCAAGAATCTAATACCACGTAGTGTTTTCCTCATTGTATAGACGAAACACCTGGCAGAAAGAAATTAAAGGCCCCAAAGAATGGGAGAAGTCAAAGTTGTCACTGAAATTCAGGAACTGTACGTCCCTATTCTGCCTGGTGCCTGTCCCAGCCTCCTGTGGCTACATTTTATGGGGCCTTAGAAAAGGTGGGACGATAAAAAACATTTTGATGAAAACCAAGCAGAGTCCTGGCTGATTACACTTGGAGAAGCACATTCACAGGACTCCATTCTAGTAGTGGGTGACTGCTTCATGCCCATGACAAAGACCACTACATGCCACACTGCCACATAAACCCTGGTGTGTCAGGTCTGAAAAACTGCTTCTCCTTTGCTTTAAAGCAACCAAAATAGATCAGTATCCTCTCATCCAGATTTTTGTTGGTTTTCCACGTGTTCACATAGCTAGTAAGGAAAAATAGCAATTTGATGTCAACTGAGTCAGCTAAAACTTGGGATTATCTTCAACTGGGAAACTATGATTTACAAATTGATGCACACAATAGCTTAGCAGGTCAACTGCATGTCATATCAGCATTGCATACAATATATTCTCTGTATTTTATTTTTATAAACATTAATGGACAACAAATAATTACCAGTATCTGATGCATTATTTTAGACAGAAATAACTCTTAATATTCTTGACATGAAAAAGTTTGATGCTAACATATGAAACAGGAAATTAAATACTGTAATACCAGAAAGGTATCAACTCTAACTCCCAAGGTCTCCAGGTATTAATTAAAAAGCAGCTATTATGAAAATTCTACATAAGCTAGGAGATGTTACAAATAGTATCAGGTTACCAACTGCTGATTGGCTATTTTCATCTATTATGTATTAACTGACATCACATGAAATCACATGATATCAAAGTGGAAAATGTTTCAATATTTCCCGTTAAAACAGAATTTTGATTTTATCTCAAAGGAAACATCAGTGAAAGTGAAGAGGTTTTACAGACTGTTCATATGAAATATTGTATTATAAAAATCACTAAGTAATTATCTGAGAAATGTCAAACACATCTCCTTAATCCTACACCAACAAATGTAAATTTTTAGGTCTGGATATTTATCCCTTGGAATGCACTGTAACAGTTACCCAAGACCAGACCAGAAGACAGGTTGCAGCAACAAAGTCAAAGCAGAGTCACTTGAATGATAAGCTATTTTGCCAACACAGCAAAAGCATCTATCCTTTCACATATTGATTCTTGCAAAACTTACTCTTTTTTCTGGAACCCTTAAGGGTAAGGGGAAGCTAAAGGAATCAATTAACCAAATTTTGAGTACAATGTTGTCCACTCATGCTGCAATGATTACCAACACCCATGTGAGCAGTGGTATACAAGAGTTTCAATAAACTCAAAAAATACTACTGCAGCTCCAAGATAATACTGGAAGTCATAAGCACTTCCATGATGTGGACCAGGCATGTCAAATTTGGAAGAAAGGTTGCTTGGTAGGAGGGAGATGTCCTATACACTTCCTGTGAAATCCCCCTCAAATCCAAGGAAGTTATAAGCCTTGGAAAAACTCAGTCTGAACTGACAGCACAGATGGTAGACTGAGAAGTATTCCCTACTCCCAGAGGTACGAGGGGGATAAGAGTTGATTATTCCCTCAAGATGACCAGGCACATTCCCCTGCTGGCTGCTGACCCTGTTCACTGCATGTGGAGAGGCAGTGAGAGCTGCCAACAGGCAGCAGGGACCCTGACTCCCTCACATCCCTACTTTCAGGCACTTTAAAACCAGGAAAGATCATGAGGTACTTCAAGATCCTGCATTTTAGAGTCCGCTGAGCCTAAAAACTAGTATGTAGCTCAAACACAAAAACTTCCTCCTAAAACGGCATCCAGTTTTGATCCAATACACAGTAAAAGGAGGCTGTGTCTGCTTAGATGTAAAAAAGGCAAAATGAAACTAACTTTCAAAAAAACACAAAACAAAACAAAAACAAAACAAAAAAAACCAACCAAACAAAAAAAACCCCCAAACAACCCAACCCTTTCCCCAAAATATCAGTTCTGATAAGAAATAAATTGCACACAGCTTTCTTGTCTTCATTGCTCCTCCCCCTATACACACAGTATTGTGTATTTACAGCAAGTTTGTATTAGCATTTATGTTCCACATTATGTTTAAAAGTTTATCCATCTCCAGCTAAGAATAAGCCAGTAACATTCAGATAGTATAAAACCTCAAAACTTCAATTTTACTTAACAAATCTTTTATCTGAATGGATATATTTGCCCATGATCTTTATTTTATAATTTTCCTGCACTTCATTACTAGTTGCCATTCATTTCATATTATTTGATTCTGTCTCAACAGTGACAGAGGAAATACTTTTACTATCTTCCTCCTCAAAGAGTCCTGCTTGGGTTTGTGTTGCTCTTTTTGTTGTTGCTGTTGTTACTTCCCTTTCCAGTTAGTCACATTTCCCTTTTGCTTTTGAAAACTGTTCTTCCCAAATACTCAAATATGCAATTTCACTGTTTGGAATAATTTTTGGTTTCATTAAATATTAGAAAATTAAGATTGTTCCTACACAACACCAATTTCTAGATGAATTCATCATTGTAAGCTCCAACCAAATGACCTTGTACTGGATGTAGTACATTTTATGCTAGAAAATTATCATCTGCAATTTTCTGGCTAATTACATTTCACCTTTTCCTGTGTTTCATCTACAGTGTAACACACAACAGTGTATTTTCTTTATATGCTTTTTATAGCCAAGTGCTCAAGGAGCAATCCACCTCATGCTCCATTTGTAACAGATCCCTATGAGTACTATCCTTCTGGGTTTGTTAATTAGTAGACTGATATGCACTGAAGAACCTTGTATTAATTAACTTTAAGGCAGGTACCAGTATCTTCAATATTGCACACTGTTCTCCACCTCTTTTAGCCACTCTGTCTTTAAGTAGGCTGTAAGCACCCATTCTGTATTATTATTTTATGAATTGTCCCACAAGGTTTCAATAATAGCAATTATCTCTCATTTTTCCCATTAATGAGAATTTTCCATTTATCATGCTTGTCACCACATCTTAAAACTTATATAAAACCAACTGCAAATCTTGTTTTCACTTCTGTTACAAGTTTAATGAGCTGCTACAATACCAACTTTAAATTTCATTTATCTACCTGGAGGCTTTGCTTGAGATGTCAGTTAAGCTCCACACTGGTTGCAACAGGCTCCAGTGAGGAAGATTTCCTGCCCTGCATCCCTTTGTACAATCTGCCTTCCCCATGTCCTTTACAAAGAAACCTGCAGATTCACTCGACGCAAACCCAAAAAATTCCTCTCCAGTATTTTCTTTTGTCAATCTTGCTTTTCATTACATCTTTTTCAGCCTTCTACCTTCCTTTTTTTGATAGTAGCACTTACCACGCCTGTCAATTTAATCTACCATTTGGCTTCACAAGAAGTAGCTCGTTGCTATGTCCCCTACAGATTCCTGTTTTATCCCTCCACAAATCACTCCCACTATTAGTAAGCTTACTGGAATATATAAAATGACTTTATAATTCCTGTCATGTTGTAAGTCTCCTCATTTTGGGTTATTTTTTTATATAAATCACCAGCTATCTTCTGGATCCTCTCTATGTCTTCTATGACATGAGTGGGAGCAATTTCCCATTCTGACTGTTTAAAAAAGACACTGCATGTTTAAGTTTATCCATCAAAAATTAAAAGAATTCATGAAAAAAGGAACATGGTTTCATGGCTTGATATCTGAATTTTTCCTTTCATGAATTTTTCCTTTTAGCAGATTTTAATGGCAGCAGAGCAAACAGAGCAATGGGGCAGGCAAGGTCCTAAATGCAGCTTGTACTGAGGGAAATTTTTGACCATTGCTATGAATCATTGCAAAAGCTTACAGCAGTGAAAAAAAAATCACAGTGGAAGCAACTCTAGCCATTCATCCAAATTTAAGAGACAATTCTGAAGTTCATGACTATAGTTTTCAGCCTCTGAAGGGAGCACACTGATACCCTTTACCAACGTACTAATGTAATATTTACGAAGATACATCAGTGATCTGAAGAGAAAAATCAGTGATGACTGAGGAAGTTGTCAAAAGAAAACAATTTACTGTCTGCCATGTTGTTTTAGTTTTAAGCACGTGATTTTGCTATAAGAGGCTACAATAACACATCTACAGAAGGCACCTGAATTGAGACACCAAAGCTTCCTAAGGCCTGGGTGATCCTTGTAAGAACAATACTGTTAAACAATGATTAATATTCCATAAAAGTTTTCTTCACTTGCTCTGTGTGCAAACCAAGACCCTCAGCTCCATTATGCCAAGATGATCTGAACTCCAAATAATTCTTGAACAGGATGAGAACATTCGGACCACTGATATGGGAGCTAATCAGAGCACTTCTACTTAGAAGCAACTTATCATCCCATTTCAGTACATAAGGCATTTACTGGACGGAAGAATCATACCAGTATTTGCTGACAGCATAACTTCCGCATACTTTAAGAGGCACAAGGAACAAAAAGTCTCAAAACCTCTAGTAAAAAGCAAGCTATTCTACCTATGGCACACCTCCACTCTTACAAATGGCTTATTGGTTTTGTCTGAAACTGAAAACCAGCAGTCTAAAACCTACAGCCTGAAACACAACCAGCGAAATTTCTGTCCAAATAGTTATCAACTCTGTAGCTGCAAGGAAGAGAAAGTATAATGTTATTACCAAAAGACATGTCACCATCCTGAATCAAAAGTGCTATTGGCCCAGTTTAGGGTTGTGATCATCTCACAATAACTTCAGACATCAGTACAGAGATCACTGAAGTACAGTGCAACTCCTGGGGAACTGTCTTCTGACCCATTGGAGGTCAAATACAAGGAGAACTTTTCAAGATTCACATCTCACATGTTTAAGCAGAGAATGTGGCAGTATTTAGCAAAATCTGGCACATTTTGAGAAGACCTGGGATTAAACATTCCTTGTACACACAGTTGAGACCAAGGCATTGAACAGCAATGCTACTCTAGTGGTGCCAGGATCGCTACTCCTTTGCTTGAGTATCAAACGGAAACTTTTTCAGATTAGAAAAAGAGCATTTGACTGCTATTTACATATTGATATGTTACCAGCACTCACATACCAGCAGTGATGTTAGGCCAGGCTTATAATCTAGTAAGATTTTTGAAGACAATCTGTGATACACATAAGAGTGAATTTACTGTATCATTAAAAAGAAAATTAGTATGGTTCTTTTGATGAAGTGTTTTTTTTCCTGTTAAATTGAAAATATTTCTGTTAATCAAATTCTTTTAAAAAGCCTTTTTAATTTAGTGCAACTTGGGAAAATAGCAAGTTTGTGTGGTTTGAATTTTTTTTTAAACCGTGAAAAGTCTGAGCATTAACAGATCTAGATTGGACTGGGTACTCACTCTGTCGCATAGCTCTTCAAACGTGAAGTCTGCAATGGTTCCACACGCTTTATTCAGCCTTAGCTCTCTGCCTTGCACTTTTAGAATCCTTGGTCTAGTTACTATGGGAACATGAACAAAGACTCAATCTTCTCTGGATAATTACTATAAAATTCATCTCTTACAGATAGGAAATGCATAGCTTCATGAATAATAGCACATGATTCAACACATAAATTAGACAAAATGCTGATACAATGACTGCCACTTGAGTGTGGCATCAACCCATATACAGCAATGGAACTTATTAATTGGTCAGTGGAGATTGGGCATTGTGTTCTAAATGTATTCTCTTTCAAGAGAAATTAACTTACGTACAATCATTTTGTTTCTGAGCCAGCTCATCAAACAACTTATCCATGACAGCCTCCACATCAGCTTCACTTGTGCTACAGTGAAAAGAATAATAGAATATGAAATTAATAACACTTGAAGCCAACATCAAACAGCTGCCTGAGCCTGCTTAGCTTTTTGCCCATAAAAAAAAGAGAACAGGATGTTATGCTCTAAATACAAACATTACATTTAGAATACACTTAAAAGTAGAGAATATTAACTCTCAGGTAGATGATTCTGCCTTATTTGCATACACTGAAAGACTTCTGTGTTTTGAGCTGTTTCCAGTAATGAGGCAACACAGGCAGAGAAGATCCATTAACACTATGTGTACACAATGAGAAAAAAGGCTTCTGGCTCCATCTTGCATGCAAAGTAAGAGCAAATAGACAAGGCAAGGCAAGGCAGTCAAGCACCTGAAGAAGTATCCTTTGAAATTTCTGAGAGGGGACTTTGTGAAATTAAATGTTGAAGCAGATTTTTCTATTTTTTGGGGGGAGGGGGTGGGGACGTGTGCTGTGTTAAGTCAACCGATTGTATTGGCCAAACCATTTGCAAAATTAAACTGTGAAATTAAAAATACCAGTATGATCTCTGCATTAGCAGTTTTAGCAGTTTCCCAACTTCTGTTCCTAATACTGCTTGGGAACAGATCAACTGCAGATGGTGAAAATGCAAAATATCTGTGCTGATAGCTGAAGTAAAGTTTACATTCTTCTTCTGGGCCACAAGCATTAAAAAAATCAGTCCAATCAGAGAACTATTTTTTTAACCACTGAATGGGTTAGAGAGCCAACCTTTTGATATTTTATTCTTAAAGATGAATAGATAATAGATAGATAAGATTTCTAGCTGAAAATAGTAAATCAACGTTATAGTAGACAACAAACTAGAACTAGGATATATAATGTTTCACTGAAGTTTGTGTAAACTCTTTTGGTGTGAAAAGTCTTATTTTATAGATCTTGATGCACTTGTCACACTGCTTCACACAGTTCTAGACATCCTCTTAACTCACAAATGAAGATCAGCTTGTTAAACAGATACTCTCCTGCTTATTAGGCCTTAAGCACCTTGAAAATGTTAAAAGCAGAACTGAAGTAAGTACTATTTAGCTAAAGCTTAATGATGACAAACCTTGTAGAGAGAAAGAATTTGGAAAAAAATTTAAAACCCACAAACTTATAAAAGTGCCATTTCAAAGACTTTAAAAACCTTTTCTGACTAGGATGTTACATAAAATTCTACAAGTTTCTCTCAACATTGATATTGGTGTGATGCATTCCTCTGACAAAATGATAAATGAAAAAGAACAGACAACACCAGAATAAAAAGGCCATAAAAGGGGGTAAAGAGTGTGTATATGTGTGTATAAATATATACATATCTATATATCTGTATCTATCTCAAAGAGTATGTGCATGTGCATGCATATCACTAAAAGAAATTTTGTTGGCCAGAAGAAACAGGTGAATATGATGCTAAGGTGGGTATTTGTACCTAACTGCCAGTAATGTTTGTTTTGAAAACAGACACCTGAGACTGAGATCGATGAAGTTGCTTTGATCAGGCATCTTGTAACCATGTTACACTGATTGCTCTCAGATGAGTATGAAACAGCTTTAAGCAACCCTCAGTTACATATTTTAAATGAAGACAAGACTACACAAAATATGAAGCATCAAGAGGATTCTTTAAAAAATGTGATAATGATACTATAGCCATTAATAGAAGAACATATACATGTTGAACAAGAACATTTTCTTTAGGGGACAAGACTGCTAATTAAATTTCAGAAATCTGCAGCAAAATAGTGTACAGTACCTAATTTTAAAACAAACCAAACAAAAGAAATCCCCACACACTAAGCTAGTTGCACAGAGCTGAAAGCACCAATGAACCAGTTTGAATAGAAGAATGGATGAGATTCCCTCAGAAGAAGAAAGGACAAAGAAATAAGTACCTAATTCCACTGGAAGGTATGGGGTTTTTAAAAAGTTTTTTCCCCCCACTGTGTCCCAATGATTTACACATCAAGTTCTGAAGGTAACCAATATCCTCCCAGGAAGACAAGATAAGACAAAATTATTGCCAATTTCTGCCATTCACCTGGTCAAAAGTTTTACAGCAGAACACAATGAAATACTTTGGCTGGGTACTGCTCCTGGAACTTGTTTGTATTGCTTCTCCTCTGAGACCTGACGCCACAGGCACCATGTTATGCCTATTACCTGCTGGAAACCACAAACATCCTTTTCCTTTCTGCCGAGTATGGACAGTGAGAAAAGAATGCGGCAGGTGCTCTCCGCAAGTGTCCAACAGAAAGCCCTAGAGCGCAGCAGGCACTGGGAGCAGCACCACAGGCAGGGACAGCAGCACTCTGAACTAGGGCCATGATGAGCAGCACACGGGTGTCAGTGGTGGCTTCAAAAAGCACTTCTGAGCAGACATGGTAAAGTTCAGAGCAAGTGGAGCCAGGCAAGACTACAGAACAAGAGCTACTCTTCTCAAGTTTATACAGTCATAGTTTAAGGACACAGAACCTGTACTGGACCTACTTTCCATATATGAAATTCTGAAGAGTTACCAGCTGTAATTCTACCAAGCAGTATTCCTCCTTCCAGACAAACAACTATATCTGACTTGATTAAAAAGTAGCATGGACATACTTGGTTTCAAATACTTATCACAGCGATGAAAATACCCCACCTTTCTTGATGGAAACATGATTTTTAGATCAGTATTTTAAAGGTAGAACAATTATAAATCTAATATTAAGCTATTGTAGTCTGCTTTGTTCAGGCTGTCACTGATTAAATAGTAATACAAGAGAAAATACAAGACAGAGAACTGTTTGCATTGCAAAGGTTTCAAAGTATTAAAGAGGATGTTCCTACTAGGCAGATTTATGCTGCAACCAGAAACACAACTGAATATGTTTTAAAATATATTTATTTGGAAATATAAAGTGCTAAAGACATTTTGTCATGAGAAACAGAAACAATCTGTCAAAACAGAAGGGTGTTGGTTTTTTTAATCCACAGCATTGGAAACACCCAAAATTAAATGAATCCTTGTCACTGGATTTCTATAAATACTTAATTACTTAAATACAATAAGGATGTTCTTCTATTATAAGAGAATTGTGCAATCTCTTACAAGAGGATATTCATTACTTTCTAACCATCTGTCACTTCAGTTCTCCAAACACCACACCTCCCCAAAAAATCTAATTAGTTTTTATTCAGTCACACATTAGAAATGATGCTAGTGCGGATACCAAAAATGTAGTTTAATGAAGTTAATATCAAGGCATAATGGAAGGCGGTTTGCTGAACAAAATGGACCAGAAGGCAAAGAAAGGAAAAGTCACACCCTGCTAATTCTACTACACATTTTTCACTTCCCATTGAATAGGAAATTATTGGCTAATAAGGAGGAAAAAAGAGAGCAAATACAATATCATAGATAAACTTACAGGTAGTAAAGTTTTCCAGCAGCTGGAAGCACTCGTTTCCTGTAGTCTATTCCAGAATCAAGCTGGACTGTGCTGCAGTATTTCTACAAAAACAAACAAAACAAAACAAAACAAAAACAAACAAACAAACAAAAAAACCAAAAACAAAAACAAAAAAACCCAAAAAAAAACCAAACAAAAAAAAATTAGCTTTCCTCAAGCCAAAGCTGTATTTACTATTGTCTGTGATACAGAGAAGACACACTGCTGTGACAAACCATTAGCATTAATATTATCTGCAAAACTGAAATTCAAGATCTAAAAGCTGAAGTCTCATTTGCAATTATTGAAGCAAAGAAATAAGCTGAAAATCACATATGCAAAACAAAAAGGTCTATCACAAGTCCATCAGCTAAAAGATTAATACAGATTACAAGCACATGGAATGAAATTAGGGTGGCTATTACTCATTCTCTCTAGGCACTGCTTTGTTGCAAAAGTAATTATTTCCACAAATATATACATTTTGAAGTACAAAACTAGAAGCACCAGAAATTTAATGGAACACAAACAAATTCTAGCAACAAGTGAAACTACTTCTGTTTTATAAGCTAAAAATAATTTTATCTTTTCCTTCTACTAAGAAGAGTAAAGATTTTGTAATATAAATATCAAATATATGAACCATACCAAGTCTTGCTGCAAAATGGACAAGGGGGGAATAAACAAAGCTCTATATAAAAAAGATTTTATTTCATTTTTGCAATGTCTGAATTAACTCAGAAAATAATGTTTTTTGCTCCCCTTTAAACAACCTGTAAGATTCTAAGTGTGATACAGATGCCCCTGAGTAGTTGTAATAATTGCTTCTGTTAGGGAACTGAAACCCAGCTGTACTAAAGGGCACTTTTTTTGATTCAAGGCCTGAGACTGAGAGCAAAATTCTCACTAGTATATCAATAGGATCAAGATTTTACTCCCCCCACTCCCTCCCCCCTGGGAAAGGGAATAGCTCTGTTTATCTGTTATGACTACTTCCAACACACACAACTTCTGGGTGTTATATAGAGCAAGAAGCAAAAGAAGCTATAGAAAAAAGAGAGGAAAAGTTTTAGTGTTTTAGAAAATATAGCTCTATCAACAATTTAAATAAAGCAAAAAACCTTTTTTTAATGTAATTCGACACCACTACCGTTCTTCAGTTTGCTAGAATCCACTAAATCAGACTGCTTCTTCACTGCACTATGAGCTATTGGTTTATCTTTAATATTCTTGTTAAACGTTTCATATTCTGCATGGTCGAATTTTTCAAAGCCTCCTTGAGGCCATTCAAATAACAAAATTGGAAATGTCAAACCTTATTCACAGCAACTACATTGCAGGGAAAAAATTTAGAAGAACTATCATCCATGATTTAAGGAACAATGGCCCTTTTGAACAAAGGCACTGCATAGGACACATAGATCATAAATATCTGCAGGAATTACTGTGATGACTCATTGCATTAATTTTTTGCCCTCGGCTATTAGTGAAGGCTCTATATCTACTTTAAATCTCCAACTTCTCTGCAAAGAGATACAGCTGAAGAAAGAAGGTAAAAAAAATCATCCTGAATGCACAGAATCCCAGGGAAATCCATGCATCTTTAATTCCAGTAAGTGAAAAAGCCATGCTAATCAAATCATTATCTTGGACTAAGGCTACTGCAAACACAATAGCATTGGTGCTACAATATTATTATAATCTATTCCCTTTCTTTTCCTGAGAGCTCACGAAGAAAGAGAATAACAAAACAGAAGAAAAAAGTTCCAGAGGCATGTAATAATATGCACAGGGGAGGGAGGATGTTAAAGCTTTTCTTCAGCATCAGTCTGGCAGCAAAGGCCAGAAGGAAGATTACTGAAATTTCACAGCAAAGCTAGTTCACTTAGCTTTTCTTTGCCAGCATCTTTCCACCTGGTTTATTTTTCCAAAGCAGTGGATTAGCTTAAGTACTATTTTCTTTACGTTAGTAGGGGGAAAACCCTGTAGATTACTACTACAGCTTTGAGGACTATGAGACTACTTAGATTAACTTTAGATACTTACATATTTAGTAATGCTGTTAATCATTACGGTTTGTTTTTTCCTGGAAACAAGAGATGGGAATTTTACATGAATTCAGCCTCACCTATGTGACCTTCAATTCAGATTTATAAACTCTACTGCTCCCTCAGGGTGTTGTGTTCCACATAGTGAAAAGTGAACACAGACCCACATACATTTGAGAGCATTCCATGGTTATGGTAGGGCTGAAAGAAAAAAAAGCACACTTGAACACTGTAGCTGGTGTAAATTTGTTCCCTGATATTTACAGTGTTGCTGGAGGCTCAGCTGCTCATGACAAGCAGGTGTCCTCTGCACTCAGATACAGACTTGTACTGGGCTATATTATGCAGGTCAGCGCAGCTTGATGAAACAGAAATGGGTGCCCAGTGCTACACTGGTTTAGTCCACTTGTGTTCCACTTGCGAACCTGGCACCGACAGCCTTTTATGACTCCGTGATTTAACATTACACTGAATGAGTTTTGGAAGTAAGAAGCATGGAACTGAAGATGTAAATTCTACCAGTACAGTTACAAAGAAGATACCTTTTTTTAATTTTTTCTACCTTCTCTTTTCTCTGTCTTTGAAGTAATTAGTATTATCGCTCTTCAGGAAAAACCACTATCATTAGTGATTCTAGTTAAAAAGAATATGTGTTCAAAAAATTATGTATGTTTTTGGGCCCCTTTTCAGCTACAAACATTGCCTAACAGAGATATTTCTTTCCCTATAAACTTTGCTTGTGTGTCTGCAATGATGTACTATTTTTTATTCTAATAGGATATAAAATTATATCATTTATTTTAAAACAACCTGTTAGATATAGGACCCAGAAGCCAGAAAGGCAATAGCAGAATCCTGTTCAGATATCTATAAAATACAGTTAATATAGTCCTAGTGATTCTTTGCTTCCTTAGGAGGCAAAAGTCAACTGAACCAAATATAAACAAAATGAAAAAGCAGAATTCTGGTGTACAGCAGTTTTCTGTAACACACAGTGTAAGCATAAGAGCAGGGAACAGCTAACAGAAACCAATAAATACTTAGTCCTTTTGAAAACATCTGGCATTTTACTCCTTGGATGTTCCTAATTAATTGATGGGTTTGGCCTCTCCACATTGATGGGCAGTTCGGGAAAGTACTCTGGCCCTTTAGAGATCATATTCTAAATACAAATAAAAGAGTCACAGGAATTTCCTAACCCTTCTACAAGTTCAGGTGTCTATCCATGCTCATTGCCAAGTATTTTCACTGAGACACTTCAAAGCTCACCTACACCTGTTAAGGCACTGTATGAATATACATAAAATGAACAGCTCCTGCCATTAAACTCAAATATCATAATCTGAATCACAACATGCTCTCAAAAAACAGCCCTTTAAGACATGGTTCCTGCATTTAGATTATAAGCCTTTCACACCTTTCCTTGTGTGACAAGTACAGATCCATAGGTGCTAATGGAAAATAATATAACAAAAAAAAAAACCCCAAACCACCAAACAGAAGTGGGCAATGTTATTTACACAAACTGAGCTCTGCATAGTAGAGGAGAGACAAGGTGGGACAGCAGCAGCAGCAAACTGAAGGGCAGTGGTAGGAGAATTGCTTGCATTGCCACACAATAACAACACCACCTCTTCTCTGAGTTAAAAATGTACCCTTGGAGATTGTTCTAAAGGGAGATGCAGCACATGGCCACCTTCACTCAGTCAGAAAGGTCACAGAGAAGTTATGTGCTGAGCAGAGATCCAAAAGCTTTTCCTTTTGGGGTTTCCTTTGCCAACAAAGGTACCCACCATAGTTCTTTGTTTCTGTACATATAAACATTCATTTATCTGCTTCACAGGAAGGCAGAAGGAAAAATATTCATATTTATAAATAATTTTTTAAGATAAATACTGTAAATGTTTAAAAGACAGCATATAATCAGAACATAAACAAACAAACAAACAAACAAAAAAACCCCACACCAAAATAATGTAAATTTCCAAGCTAAACACTTAAAACATTAGATTTACAAAAAAGAAAACCAGATACATGGTTGCATGGTATGGAAAAACAAATCCCTCTTACAAGTGTAAGAATGAAATACTGAACGTCAGAGAGGGCGCCTATGTGAGTACCACTATGTATCTTGTCTGCCCTTCACGGGTATCAGCAACATTATTCCCCTGCATCATGGCACTAAAAAATCAGTACTATAACTTAAAAATCCTGGAAGTTTGGAGAGGGGTGGAAAGAGGCTTCTCTACTTTTTACCCTTCAGCTTCTTACAGCATGGGGAAAACCCCTATTAAGACTACATATAGAAGCTCTACTTTGTCCATCTTTGGACCCATGCAGCACTGGACTGATTAAACCGTACGGATGTGATTGCATTCTCACACTCACTAATCACCCTGGAATCCTAATCAACAGCCAAAGAACTAATTGGAGTGCTCAGGTAGCTGGCACTTAATTGTCAAACCCATAACTATAACATTGGTTTTGATTTCTTAAGATGGAGATTTAAATTTTCAAATTTCATTTTGGGCTAAACTTCTTTTGAAATAAATACTTAATATTGAAGCTACAGTCAGTCTAGTGGAACTATCTGCAGCTTCCAACAGATTTTCTATTCTATTGAGATACTTAAAGTCTGACTTACCCTATTCAATTCAAACGCATAAAATTAATTAGTTACACAATTTATTTTGAAGTCATTTATGTATACAAAGAACAAATACAATTATAGAACTGAAAATGCAATTAGTAAGATAAAAATGCAGCGTAAGCATGCAGTCATTCCCACTGAGTCGCATAAAAACTTTTTACTCCAGAAGGAAAAAAAGGATAAAGCCTCAAGGCTCAACTCAAAACGCAACACCTAAAACAACCACCTCTAGACAGAATAGATAAAATTAGACTGTCAATAGATCTACTCTAGAAAGTTATTAAATACATACTAACAAACACATTTTTTTCCAGTAAGCACCTCTGATATTCCTTTCTTGCTGCAATCAAGAACGGTAGCTATTAAAATGTTTAACTTCTCAAGAAATTAAAGCACCTGGCAGGACAGATTATTATGAAGAAAAAAATGTCAGAAAATTTCAAAAAGCAGTCCAAGTTAGCTGGATAACCTGCAAGTTTTCAAGACATGTGTCACACGTCTCTCCCCTGTGTCACAAAAAGCCCTGAAATGCTATAGATGGCCTTGTGGTCCATAATAAACACTGTATTAAGTATCATATGCCCTTTGAGCTCAAGTATTGTGATCAGCTGGTAACACTTGATAATGCAGGTGAGTAGATATTTCTTAACCTTATTGAAGATCACGGTAAGTCACCCCAATTACCATTCTCTGCCCTGAATTTTAATGGAATTGAAACAAAGAAAAAAAACAAAACAAACAAACAAAAAGCCCAACTTATAAGTCATCCTACTAGACCACAAGAATAGACCAAGTAATCACCGCACAATCTTAATCAACAGCCAAAGAAGTAACCGGAGCGCTCAGATTAGCACTTAGCTGTTAAACCCATCTATCTGAGGACCTCCAGAGAAAGTGTAGCGGAACAGAGATACAAGAGTGCTTCAGTTTAGGAGGATCGTCACCTTAATTCCCACACCTGCTGAGTTTCCACAGCCTTTCACACCTGGGTCAAACCAGATACCTGGAAAATGCAGCAGCAGCACTGCCTCTGCAGTATCAAATGCTCATTTTCCACATGAGCAAAGAAGAGGATAGTTTTATCCCCAAGCAGGCAAACTTCACAATTAACACTCTTGGCCTCTGAACAAGCACATTAGAACACCTACTATTGGTAACCATGCCTATCAAAGAAGTGCAACTTCCAGCCACTCTTTCTGAGGAAAAGGAATCACAATTTTAACGTAAGTCTCATCCTCCTTTTCAAATGCATCCTCTGATTTGGTCTCCATTAACAATACACAGGATCACTAATATTCCTTTCCTCCAGCAAATCAGAAAATAATTAGATTGTTCATTTGCAATCATTCTTCTCATACATTTACATTCAGCCTAAGATGTTCTCCTACATCACACAACATATGGACATGTGATGAGCCACCAGCTAACAGAGCTGCTCAGGTGAACAAAGCTCACTAGACTTAATGATTTTCAGTTTTCATTATTTGACTCCATATAGTGTTAGATTATCAACTAGAATATTATTTCTTCTTTCTTAAAATTCTTCCTTAAGCAGTTTCAAGAAAAGGTGTCACCATTACAACTGGCATTTTCTGTAATTATGGTAGAACAATAATCATAAGCAAAAATGTAGTATGTAATGAAAAAATTACTGCTGATATACAAAGCATACCCACAGGTTTTTAATTCAGTGTACTCTCAAAGTCACCAGCATGTGACAGTCACCAGAATGTGAAATTTCAGAATGTGAATCTGGTCCAGCTAGGACTTGTGAGGTGGACAAGTCTGTCCACAGCCTGCTGAGAGAAGTGTACAAGCGTTAAGTGCAGTTTCCTCTCTGGTGCAGCTCTACAAGGAGATCACCCAGACTGTTAGTCATGAGCAGGCATGGTACAGGTGAGGGACCTTCAAAGGGCTGCTCCTTTTATCCTTTTGCCTTACTTGAAAGCAAAAAAAAAGCACAAACAAAAAAAAAAGGAAATTAATCAAGTTTGTAACACTCCTAACTTTCTGCTACACTAATCCATGGGATTGAGAGGAAGAAGGAGAAAGGGAATCACCAGGTATTTGGTCGTAGAGAAAAACTTGGTCCAAGCATTGTTGGATGTACACATAGTTTTTGTCTCCTTGTTCAGATGTTGTTGAAACAGCAGACTTTAAAGAAAATGTCAATGAATCCTCGTAAGTACTATACATGACCTCTGGGGTAATTTGCAATCATTCAAAAGCAACAAGACTAAAGTGTTCTATTCTTTATTACTGTCAGCTCTTTTCTTGATCAGCATTTTAATAAAGAGGGTTCATTGCTAAGACAGTTTCATGAATCAGTCATAATTACATTCTGACATGCAGTGAATAGTAAAGCAAAACTAAATATCACTTCATCAACCTTTCTAACCTTTGTGCAAGTATTAACTGTAAATAATTTTTACACAATCTTACAACAGAAAATCTGCATATTTCTTAGCTTTGTACATACTCTACCCTAACTGAATTTCCTGTGACCTATACCTGAAAAAAAACCCCAACATTACAATCAGGAATAATTAGTTATCTGGCAGGGTATTCAGGTATTGCTTTTCACAGACCAAATTAACTTCAACTAGAAAAGGCTATTTGCTCTACAAAACAGTGAAACACTTTACAGGGTTAACTAAGGGGTTTTTTTACAGTCTTTTACCCTATATTCTTCAGTAACAAAACTAAACAAAAAAAACCAACAACAACAAAAAAAAAAAAACCCCAAGAAAAAAAAACCAAACAAAAAACCAAAAAAAAAAAAAAAAACCAAAAAAACAACCAAAAAAAAAAAAACCAAAACCAAAAAAACAATAAAAACAAAAACAAAAAAAAACCAAACAAACAAACAAAAAAAAAAACCCCAATGAACCACATGAACAAATTTTGAGGAAAACTTTCTAAACTAAATGTCGTCCAAGAACCCTGTACAATATCAAGGAAAGTAATCACTCTCAAGTTGATTTGGGATAACAAACATTTTATTTGTAAATTATTTTTCAGTGGAACTAGAGCAGAAAGATCTGGGAAAAGAAATACTGCCAAATATAACTTTTTCAACTGATCTTTTTCTTGTGACAAGAACATTTAAACTTTAAACTGAAGAGTTTAGTAGAGATAAATCGAGAGGCAAAATTCATTCAGTGGAAGTTGCACAAGTTTACATTACAGCCTTCAAAACTTTAACAACTAAGAAACCACACTATTCTTGCTACCACAATGAACATACGATCTATTGTAAAACTTTTCAATAACTTATTTTAATGTCTAGCTACAAATCAGCTACCCCCTAAGAAGAGGAAAAATAGACAATTAACTTGTAAAATAATGGTGCATGAATAAAAAGAGAGACTCTTAAAATGTACTGTTCTGTGAATAGTATTTCAGATATTCAAACAAAAGTGAAAGAATTCAGGAGGTACAGATGTGGCTGTGCCAGCTCAGAGACAAGTAGCCTCTCCTTTTTCCAGTTAGGGAGCAGAAGAATGGCAGAGTAAACTTCCATGCACTAACAATTACACTGAACAGTGCTCCCCATTTCACATCACTGAGGAAAAAATCTTCCTTGCAGAATAAGAATAAATACAAAAGAAAAAAACCCCCACCTGCAAACCACAAATCACTGCATAACACCCAGTTTGCTAAAGGACCAGTAATGACTGTAACTTTCAATCTCCTAATAAGCAAGCTGTGGCCTTCTGTGAAAAACAAATGCCAAGAGTTCATGCTGAATTTATAACACGATGTTTCGTACGCTAAGGGTCAAATTCATCCCAATACATGTACTTCACTGGAATTATACCCTGGACCAAGTTATTTGTCTAGATTTCTTTTATACTGTTGTTTTTCTTTATAACATTTGATTTGTATTTCTTTTCCCAGTATTAGCCTTTGCTCCTGCCAGAACTGTTGGCAGGCAGGGAAAAAAAAAAAAAAAAAATGTAGTCGTGATTTACGAAACTGAATTTCCCAGAATAATAATTTTTAAAAAGTGATTAAGATCTAAACAAAGGCTAAAGATGGCTTACGCTTAGCTCTGATGAGGTCCACTACCTCATTACCCACAACTGAAAACTTCTGATGCATTTTGTTTCAAGGGAATCCAAAAGTCCTTGCTGTAAAGCAGGCTGGGGGGTGCAGGGTCCATTCACTCTTTCTGTATCACAACCATTATGTAAGAAGTATAAAACACTGCCTTTATGCTGCCAAACCACAATGACTCTTCTTACATCAAAGGGGTTTTGCCACTAGGGTTTTTTTTCTCTGAAATTTATTCAAGCCAAGGGCAGGGAGACAACAATTCATACACGCTAATTACACCTAATTATCTATTCCTTTTTTTTCCCCTTTCCACCAGCTTCGGCCAGTGTTATTTGCTATCTGGGTTTCTCACAACCTCCCCTTGCCCTGTCCATCCAACTCAACAGCTAAGTCTTTGAAGAAAACAGTTGTGGCTTCTTAGAATTTTAACAATATAAGGTTCAACTCAAATTAAATTATTCTATTATTAGTTTTGACACATTTATGTGTTAAATATGAAGGCCTCTTGGTTAATTTGGCAAATTCCTCACATCTCCTCACAACTAGAATTGCTGGTAACACCCTCTCTTGTAGGAGCTTCTCCTCATGCTTTCTTTTCATGATCTAAATGAAATGTTTATTGGATTAAAGTTCTTCTCTGCAGACCTCCACGGTGGCCTGTGACAAAGAGCTTAAAAGCTTTATTAATTGGCTCGGGCTTTTTAGGGGGAGGCAGGACCTCATTTCACATTACATCACAAGCAAACAGAACAGCCACGTGTAATTAGACTAATTTACCCTGATATAGCAGGAATCAACTATTCCATATCTATGATATGCTTTCGTTTATCCATTTTAGTCAAGGAGCAAACAAACCAAGCAAGAGCTCAGGAAATCCTAAAAATTAAATAAAGGGAAAAGGCAGGAAGCCTGGCACAGAGCTACAGTAGCAACTATTTCATCCCAAGATAAAGTTTGGATCTGCATCTAAATAAACTGTCTAGGAGAAAGTGTCTAAGACAGACATAAAAGGTAAACAAACTGAACAGTTCATCTCTTGAGAACACAATAATGCAATAGGTACGTTAGAAAATATTGTAACAGTTACACGCTCTGAACTACAGACTTCAAATAACCCCTGTGTTTAAATGTAACACACACACACACACAGAGACTTAGAAGGTTGAATGCAGAAGGGATTGCTAGCTTCTAATCTGACACCTTGCTTTCTATATACAACATTTTATTACTTGATAATCTAACAAATTAATCAAACTAAAATTACCCAGAAATTATATGTATGCTCAAAAATACTTGCAACACAAAATACTTCCAATCATGCTGTATTTCCTATTTTTATTTTTTCTATGTTTAATTAGGCACACTTCACAAAAGATGAGTACTTCTATTACTTGCACAGAGAGAGAATAAGAACAAATGCTCCTTCTACTTAGGAGTTTGCTTGGTTACATACTAAGAAGGGAAACAAAAGGCCCAACATCTTCAGTAATGAAAAAGTCAATTGATAGGCAAAGCCATCACAATATCAAAGGCCTAATCCCTGCAATTCTGACTCAGGTGACAGTTCACAGGGGTCAGAGTGGCTGACACTGACCTCAAAAGCAGGTTTTAACTATTCAACATACTGAAAGCTGCTGGGCTATCACACCATTAGACTGGAACAAACTGACAAATCAATTTCATCAAGGAGATGACTTTTTTGGGAGCAGGAGGAGGAGAAAGGCAGATCCGCCACTCAACAAATCCCTGCATTTCTCACACAGGTGGTTGGACAAAAGCTGGCTGCACCATCAAAGACATTTTATATCTACCAAATGCCTTTGTACAAAACTAACTCCCACAATTTCCTTAGGGGCAGCTCTAAATGTTTTTTAAACAAGTATTTTTCGCATTCTCAAACTAAGCTATTGAAAAGTGAAAATGCTTTTAAATTCCCCAGTTTCTTGCTTTGTAGGAAGTGGTATATTTTAATTAAAGCACACCCAGCAACATTCTAAATAAATAATCATTAACTGATTTCAAGAAAGACAAGGCAATACAGTGTATAAATAATGCATTGCTTTCTATTTGAGAGGAGCATACAATGCTTACTGTTAAGAGTAATTTTAACCAAACAGTTTTAAAATAAATAGTTATTTGGTCCCTAATAGCAGAAGGAAAAAAAAGAAGGGAAAATAAAGATGCTGGAAGTAATCTCATGTCCTACTGACAATAGATTTCTGGCTGATTCCTCCCCTTGACTCAAAAGAAAATGCAGGTAGCCAAAGCCAAACTTTTTTTTTTTTAAACTAGGCTTTTAAAAGTTATACTCAGACTATGAAGGGCTCTAAAACTTTTTGACTTTCAGTTAAAATTTAGTGTAGTGCAAGTCTATTGCATGACGAAAACCTGACAAAATGCAGAAATTAGATACTTGGTATTTCAACATAGCTTGACATTTTGAAGCTTCATGCTACACTTCCAGGAAACCTGTGGAATCCCTAGAACTGCTCACTCAAGTTACAGACTCTACACAACAAATTATTTGAGGAGCTTTCCTTCCTGATTTTCCAGAGAATGAGACATTGAACTAGCCACTGAATTAGAGTTAGGATTCCAGAACAGTTAAGGGTTGACATAAATGTCTTCATTAATGTCTGCAAAAACTAAAATGTTGTCAAAATTACTGCCAAAACAGTAAATTAAAGCACACTTTATATATATATATATATATCCCCCACAACCAAAAAAAATAA